>CAUYON010016600.1:0-10672 GCA_963573935.1 Arctocebus calabarensis | reverse complement strand
GGCCTAAAGGAGGAGATGGGGAAAGACTGGGAGAGAAACGGAGAGAGCTTCTCTCTCCCCACTAGAATTTTCTCCCTCTAACAGATGCCTTAATGTTTTCTGTATTCTTTTCTTTCTTTTCTGTGAATAAATTCTGTCTTCAAAAAAAAAAAAAAAATGTGTTGGATGCGACCTGCTCACGCCAGTAATCCTAGCAGTCTGGGAGGCTGAGGCTTGAGGATTGCTTGAGTTCAGGGACCACCCTGAACAAGAGTAAGACCTTGTCTATACTACAAATAAACTAGCACACGCCTGTAGTCCCAGCTACTCGGGAGGCTGAGGAGGCCAGAGGATTTCTTGAGCCCAAGAGTTTAAGGTGGCTGTGAGCTATGATGACGCCATGTCATCCTACCCAGAGTGATGACTCTCTCAAGAAAAACAAAAACAGAAAAAGTTAGATGCAGGGCACTTTCTGGGCAGAAGGAGGCAGGCTAGACATGTTCACGCAGGAGCCGTCCTCGCGGTGGTGACCTTGCTGACCACGGTAAAGGGACCTTGTGGGTGTCTCAGGTAGAGCTGGGGCCACATCTGCCAGGCACGCGATGGGGCAATGAGGATGCACAGCTGCCCTGTGGCGACCTGGGCCTCTGTCTGGCCGGATGGCGCAGAGGACGCAGACCACAGACTCCTATGAGAAGTTTGGGGGCGGAAAAAAAAGAGCGCAGGGGCCCTGTGGGGGAAAGGGGTTGGCAGTGGGGCACTGAGGGCAGGTGACCAAGGACAGGTGGCCACCTGTCCCTATCTCCAGTGCTTCTGCCTGCACCCTGCGCTCCAGGTTGGTGAGGCCGCGTGGCCTGCACCCTCTGAAGCCAGGAGGGAGAGGGGTGCTCAGACCTCCAGGCACAGCATCTTCCCCACCTTTGAGGCCCATGTCCCAGGGCGCAGGGCCTCCTGATGTCCCCCTGTTCCTGGAGGGAATGCAGACCTCCGGGCTCTAGGAGGGCTCGTGTTTCCAGCAAATGCATGTGTGAGCAGGCCTGCCTCTAAAGAGGGAGTCCTTCCCAGGAACTGAAGAGAACCCAACAGAAAGTAGGAACCACGTAGCAAGGTGAAGGGTCCCCAGACCTCCCTGCTCTTCCATTGGCTTCCGGGTGGGGCACTGGCCTGCCCAACATCTTTCCATAAGCCCAAGGAACAGGGCCCAAAGTTTCTCAGAAGACTGGAAATGACCCTGTCAGGTGCCTGGACATGACCAAAATCAGACAACTGAATCATGGTGGTCCTGCCTGGAAACAGCAGCTCCGACAGGAATAGCCACCTACCCAAGCATTAGACCTGGAGCAGCTGCTTTGGACCAGGGGAACTCAGTAGCTACCAAGGTATAGATCATGTGATGTACCTACAGGTTTTAGTTTGTCACCAAAAGCAGGTTAGTTTTTAATAGCCGCATGTGCCTCTTTGTGACCACAGACCATGGTATTCACAACCTTGTGATTGTGCCACCCAATCTGGATTTGTCAAGCTGGCAGGGCCAGTAGAGGGGAAAATGGGGACCAGGATGAAGCCAGGCCTTTCAGACACTGCACAAGATAGCTGCGCAGCACTGAAGACAGTAAGGACTGGCAGCTGGAAGTCGGGAATCTTCTCAGCTTGGGCAGCTCAGTGAGTGAGGCCCCCGGGCCAGGGTGGACTTTCCTCACCAAATGTTCAAGGAGCAAATGAGGTGAGGCAGCTTCCCACCAGTACTTCCTTTCCAGAATCCCCAGGCTCTTTTGTTACCTGTATGGCCCTCTCTCCTTTTCCTCCCCGCCTCCCTCAATCCACTCCTCTTTCATGGAGAGGAAGCCTCACCTGTTGGCCAGGTCTCAGGTATGCCAAGGCTATTCACAGTTCCTTGAGTTGACTTCACCTAGTACAGACTATTCACAGCAGAATGAGGTCGCTTGAACAGTGGCTGCTTTAGTTTCTTTCACAATGATTAGGATTCTTAAGATAAAAGATCCCAAAGCATGTTTTGTCTCAAAAACAAAAAGTAAAAACCATGGAAAACATTCACATCTATTTCCACAGGACAAGAGCCTCAGCCCCAGGAACTCACCAACAGTGCTGGTTTTGGCTCTGAGCCCTTTTTTAAATTGATGTAATCAGAGGGTTTATTTAAAGTCCATTTTGAATAAAAGGATACACAGATATTCTGGCACGCTGTCATTAACTGCTACCACCCAGATTGGAAAGATAAATTCTTTAAGGAAGATTGTAGGGGTCATTCTCAAGCAGTGATTTAAAGAATTTATCAACATCAATAATAATATCTAATGTTTACAAACTGCTTTTGTAGCTTTCACTTAGTATCTCTACCTCTGTAGTTAAACTTATAACATCTTTTTGAGTTTGGTGGTATTATTTCAGGTTCACAGATAAGGAAAGTGAGTTCAGAGAAATTCACTGACTTCCCCTAGGATGATACAACCTATAATAATAACCAACATTTGCATAACTTTTAAAAATGTGCCAACTAATTTTAGAAGATGCCAAGATGAGAAAGCACTCGGCCGAGTAGCTGACACGTAGTAGGAGATCTACTTGTCCCTTGTCTTTGGAAATATTTTCCTGTCTATAATGCTGTTAAAGCAGAAGTGAGAAAACCTTCCATGTTGCAGAAGAGCAAACTATGCTTCAAAGAAGCAGATGGCTTGTCCAAAGTATGACAGCTAACAAGTAGCCATGTAGGGATCTAAAAGACCTTAGCCTTTTGGGACCTTCAAATTTATAATTCAATTTGAACATATGCCCAAGAAACCTTTTTAGGTAACTGGTAAATTATTTGAAACTTCCCTAGTATTTCAACAACTGGCACTCAACATCAGATAAGCACATTCTCTGTTTTTTAAAATGGTGTCAGGCAGGTGACTTTCACAACAGCTCATGTGAGAGGGAAGTATTTTAGCAGTCAGACTGAAGTAGAATCAAAAACTCCACCACAGCAGGGTCAAGTGTGTTTGAACTCTGAAAGACGCATGCCAAGACAAACAGAAGACAGATGATCTTCTCCTAATCCGTGTGCCTTTACTTCCTCCTCACCCAGGCTGACAGGAGCCTGGCGCTCAGAGGCAAGCTCTGCTCTCAGATCCCACAGGGGGGCTCAGCTGGCCCATTACGTGTCACTGCACCTAGGCGCCCTGATTTCAGATGTGGGCCTGGAGTGAGTCACATGTGAAAGGGAGACCATAATTAATGAAAATGCTGAGGTGTTTGGGGAGGTACTGGTGACTCAGGGAGGCGTTTTACTTCTCTGTGAGTCAGTTCCAAATGTAGCCAAACCTGGGTCAGAACAGGTTTTTTTAAAAGGGCGTGGGGGCCTCATCTTCAACAACCAATTAGGGAGCAGAAGAGTCCACAGTGAGGAAGAAATAATAACGTGTTGGGTCCTTTAACTTGGCGTGCACTGATTGCATGAGTTGGAATGAAGGTATTTGAAGGCCCAGGCACCTTCCAGACGCCAGGGTGCACGGACACATGCTCACCTGTGCAGCGGAGACAACTACCCTTGAACCAGGCCTATGGAGCTTGAAGCCAGAAGCAGACCATGCCAGGCCATGAGGAATTCCTTGGAGTGGGAGAAAATCATGCCAGCCATCCTAAGCTAGCCACCACTGGTAAGGGGAATGGCAAAGTTCCCTGAACATTCTCCACATGGTCCTCGCCTGAGCAACCCAACAGAGTGTGATCCAGGGGCTTGACTTACTTCTGAAAAGAGGTGTTCACATCCTTTCTCACTTCATTTGCACACCTAAGTCTTTTACTTCTGAATGCCAGGGTACGCAGGTGAGTAAGGCAACTTGTTGCTGCTGGCCAAGGCCGACCTTCAGATAAGAGAAAGACAGCTGTGGTGATAAGACGTGCCCCAACTGCAGTAGTAAGATGTGCCATCTCTGCAGTGAGCTGACTGAGTAATGAGTAACACCGGAGTTGTGGTATCTCTCTTTCCCTCCCTCCCTCCCTCCCTCCCTCCGATTCACTCCATCATTCACTGCTTTCCATGAGAGGAGGGACTAACCTCATCCATGAGTAGGGGTGGAACCCGATCTGCAAGGCTCTCATAGTTTATTCTACTGATTTGGGAAAGGGGAATCAAAAGTCACTTTATCCTGGCTGTTTAACGCTACCATTTTTATTTCCATCTGCCTGTCCTAGTTCTTATTTGAATCTGAACTTGAGAGGGGAGCTCAGGCAGTGCCCTCACCGAATTGTCTCCCATAGACTCAGGGTTCAGCCATCTCCAGGAAGGACACAGCATTCTCTCCTGCTTGTAGGTGCCAGAGCATGTTGAATCTGCATCCACAGAACAAAGCAAGGAGAGGACATTTGAACAAAACCATAGGGGCACTGGATGAGAAAGAGTAGAATTTGTTGAGCAAAGACATAGGTGTGGTATCCAGATGGCCTAGCAGCCATCTAGGGTGGGGGGAGAAGTAGCAATAGAAATATCCTGTCCCACCACCCACGAGCATGTGCCCTAAAGTAAAGAGAGAAGGTTAATTCATCTTCCCAAAGAGCACTTGGACCTAGACACTAAATCTTCTAAGAGTGAGGCTCCTTCCAGGATTTCTTGTTCCTCTGAAGATGAATCCCGTCCTCTAGCTTGTCACCTAAGGGCCCTTAACATTCTAGTTCCAGTCTATAGCCAGATTCATCTTTCATTGCTTCCTGAGTGAAGAAGACCTTTATGCCAGCCCTAATGGTCTCTTCCTGATCCTGTGGGCACATCCTATTATCTTGTGTGTGGGGTGTGTAGGTGTAATGGTAAAATAGACATAAGATACAATTTACCACCTTAATCATTTTGTGTACATTTCAGTGGCATTAGTTACCTTCGTTGTTGTGCAACCGCCATCCATCTCCAGAATTCTTTCTGTTGTATTAAGCTGAAACTCCATGCCCTTTCAACAACTGCCTTCTCCCAGCACCAGACAATCACTGTTCTACTTTCTGTCTCTATCAGACATACAAGTTGCTTCTACTTTTTAGCTTCCATGAATAGTGGTTCTGTGAGCATGGATATTCAAATATCTCTTCAAGGCTGTGCTTTCAATTCTTTGGGGTATATATAAGTATTTAGAAGTAGAAATGCTAGATCATATAGTCTTTTTAAAAACTTTCTGAAGAACTGCCATGCTGTTTTCTACAGTGGCTGTACCATCTAACATCCCATTAACAAACAGGGCACAGGAGTTCCAGTTTCTTCACAGCTGCACCAACACTTCTAATTTTCGAGGGGGGGGAGGCCGGGTTATAGTAGACATCCTAATCGGTATGGGGTAGTATGTTATTGTTGTCTTGATTTGGATTTCCCCAAAGATTTGTGATGTTGAGCATCTCTTCATGTGTTTATTGGGCATTTGCATATCTTCTTTGGAGAAAAGGCTATTAGTGTCCTTTGTCCATTTTTGAACAGAGTTTTCTTTTCCTTGTGTTGTTCAGCCTTAGGAATTCTCCATATATGCTGAATATAATTCTTTATCAGATATATGATTTGCAAATATTTTTCCCATTCTGTGGGTTGCCTTCTAATTCTGTTGATAGTGTCCTGTAATGCACAAAGATTGTTAATTCTCATAAATTCCACTTTGTCTATTTTCTCTTTTATTGTCTGTCCCTTTGGTGTCATATCCAAGAAATCATCACTAAATCCATTGCTGTGAAATTTTTGACCTAAGTTTTCTTCTAAAAGTAGTATCTTTTTATATCTTACTTTTAGTTCTTTGATCAATTTGAGTTAATTTTTTACATGGTGTAACATTCAGCTTCATGTTTTTGCATGTGGATGTACAGTGTTACCAGCACAATTAGTTGAAAAGACTGTCTCCTTCCCACTGAATGCTCATAGTGCCCTTGTGGAAAATCATTTCACCCCATATATCTGTGGGTTTGTTGCTAGGCCATCCATTCTGTTCCATGGGCCCATACATCTGTCTTTATGCCTGCCATGCTGTTTTGAGTGCTGTAGTTTTATAGTAAGTTTTGAAAGTCCTCCAGTTTTATTCTTCCTTTTTTAATTGTCTTGGCAATCAGAGTCTCTTGAGATTCCATATGAATAATAAGATGGATTTTTCACCCATTATCTTTTGCTCTTGCCTTTTGCTACTGTTGGGGGCTTCCTTTTCCATCTCAGGTCATTCAAAATGCACCCACATCACAAAGTCCCAAAGCTGTAGTTTTTGGCATAGGTGTGGAACTTATGTACTATTGGTAGGATTACAAACTAGCATACAGCCTTTTTGGAAAGAAGTAGGAAGAATCCTCAAAGAGCTAAAAGTAGACCTTCCATTTGATCCTATAATCCCATTACTAGGTATATCTACCTAGAAGAAAAAAAATCATTTTATTATAAGGACGTTTTTCACTGGAATGTTTATAGCTCAATTCATAATTGCAAAGATGTGGAAACAACCCAGTGCCCATCAACTCATGAGTAGATTAATAAACTGTGGTATATGTATACTATGGAATACCATTCATTCATAAAAAAAATGGGGACTTTACATCTTTTGCATTTACCTGGATAGATTTGGAGAATATTCTCCTAAGAAAAGGGTCTCAAGAATGGAAAGGCATTGCAGCCCAATTCATAATTGCTAAATCATGGAAGAAGCCCAAGTGCCCATCAACCCATGAATGGATTAATAAATTGTGGTACTTGTATACCATGGAATATTATGCAGCCTTAAAGAGAGATGGAGACTTTACCTTTTTCGTGTTTGCATGGATGGAGCTGGAACATATTCTTCTTAGCAAAGTATCTCAAGAAAGGAAGAAAAAGTATCCAATGTACTCAGCCCTACTATGAAGCTAATTTATACCTTTCATATGAAGGCTATAACCCAACTATAGCACAAGAATATGGGGAAAGGGGCAAGGGAGGGCAGGGAAGGGGCAAGGTTGGGGTGGAGGGAGGGTAATTGGTGGGGTCACACCTACAGTGCATCTTAGAAGGGTACAGGCGAACCTTACTAAATGCAGAATACAAACGTCTTCATACAATAACTAAGAAAATGCCATGAAGGTTGTGTTAATCAGTTTGATGAAAATAGTTCAGATTGTATATGAAACCAACATACTGTAACCCTTGATTGCACTAATGTACACAGCTATGATTTAATAAAAAAAAAAAAAAAAAAGAATGGAAAGGCAGGCTCAGCACCTGTAACTCTGTGGCATGGGTGCTGGCTACATACAATGTGACTGGTGGGTTCAAATCTGGCCTGACCCTGCCAAACAACAATGGCAACTGCAACAAAAAATAACTGGGCATTGTGGCAGGTGCCTGTAGTCCCAGCTACTTGGGAAGCTGAGGCAAGAGAATCACTTAAGCCCAAGAGTTTGAGGTTACTGTGAGCTGTAATGCCGTGGCACTCAGTTGAGGGCAAAATAATAAGACTCTGTCTCAAAAAAAAAAAATAAAAATGGGAATTTGATGTTCCTGTGAGTTGTGACACCATGGCACTCTACCCAGGGTGACATAGTGAGACTATCTCAAAAAAATGTTTTAAAGGTGAGGAATGGAGGCAAGATGGCTGACTGGAGCCAGCTTTCCACAGAGGTTCCTGTCCAAAAGGAGACTTAAAGGACAGAAGTTTAGCAAGTAAGCTGATGGTTTGGAGCTGAGCCAAGAGAGAAGGTTGAAGAATGCACATTAACCCTGCTGAGGTGAGCTGTGACCCCAAGGATACAAACAAAAGGTACAAAATCCATCGCCAAGCAGATGGGAGTCTCCTCCCCCATGAGAATGGCTCACAGTATACTTTCTACAAACAAGCAAGCAGAGTTCAAATGTCCTCCCATTTTATCCCATAGGAGAGACCCTCTAAAAACCGGACCTCTTTCCCCTACTAGGGCACCATGGCACTATCCTGCCAGGCATAAAACTGTATAAAACTGTATATATTCTCTACCTGCAATTCTGCACTCCCAGCACTTCCCTCCACTCTTACCCTGAGGTCTGGATGCCTGACTCCCATGGAGTCCAGATTCTTTGGCATTGACTGGAGAGGTGTGGTCAGGGCATGGGCTGTTGCAGGTCTATGCTGATTCTGCAGCACGGGGGTAAAGAGAAGACCATGGACTGAAAGAACTGTATGGGAAAAAGAAAGGCAGTGCCCTCTGGCACAGAGCAACAGTGGCAGCAGCAGCAGCAGCAGTGGGAACAATAGGGCTCACACCTCTGGGGATATTTTGGAAGGACACTCTCTCTGGACAACCAGAGAAAGCCAGCTATCTTCTCCAGTGGCAGACACTGGTGGAATAGATCTGGGACAGTAACACAGACCCTGTGAGCAAAGGGTATGCCTGAGGCAGTACCGGCCTGGGCAGAGCATGGCAGAACCAGAGAATGGAAGATGCATGCACAGAGACAGCAAACTCCCAGGGCAGGGTTGAGCCAGAGGACTGATTTAGTTAGCCTAAGAAACACCCAGCCCTCAGGGGATCATACCTGAGACAAAGGCAGTGAGGTCGAGGCTGGAACTCCAAGCTGAGTATGAACTGCACCCACCCCAACGCAAACTGCAAGGGAAACAGAAACACCAGCTCTGGGCAATGGCACAGACCAGGGTTGAGTTGCAGTTTCTGTGAACTCAAACAGTGCCTGGTCCACAGGGGAATGTAGCTAGGACAGAATCACAAATTCTGCTCAAATATAAGTGTCAGCAACATCAATCAGGGGTGGGGCTGGAACTGAGTGAACTGCCCCAGCTTCCATTAACCAGCCAAAGTTGTCAGGCCTCAGCTTTCCCTGCTGGATGGTAGCACAGTGCAGAGGTCTGGCCGAGGAGACATGAGATCTCTCTGTGACTCAGGTAGGCTCAAACCCTTGGAGCATCTGCTCATGGCAGGGAACTGGGTCATAGCCCTGCAGGGTTGCCAGTGACTGGGTGTGACAGAGGTGCAAGGTGGGGAAGGAGGCATCTATCTTCCCAGACTAATTCATTTGCTGGGGGGTGGAGAGTGGGTCCTTCTGACTCCATGGAGCACCAGAACGAGTCATACTCAAGCTGTCAGCAGACCCCTGCCATGTAGCTGCCAGAGATAGTTTTGAACTTTCTCACTTGAGACCAGGTGCTGTCTGGGACAATTGATTAGGAGCTCTCAGACTGGACCAATCACCCGAGGACTATCCAAAGTGGTACTGTTGGTGTGTGGTTGTGGGAAGGTTTGATTTTCCTTTTCCAGTTGGTGCCTGTGGGGGCAGGGTGACTTAATTGCTGGTATTTATCCACAGCTGAGACTTCAACCCAGAGTAACTGATTCACTAGGGTAGGACAGAGACCACCTGAAAACAAAACAGAGCCACTTAGCCCCACCACACCAAGTAAGTCCCCAGTGTCTCAGGCCGTAGCACTGTACAGGTCCTTTGCAAAGCTCTAGGGGAAAAGGTACAGACACGAGTCACAGTTCTTGGGTAAATGGCTGGTTAATCACTACTCCAGGAGCCCCACAACCCAACTTTGTCTTATCTTCTCATCGAGGTAAATGGTGTAAAATAATCATGGGGCAGAATAGCAGAAAAATTCCAGTAACATGAATCACCAGAGTAGATCAACTCCCCCAAGGAATGATATGGTGGATACAACCAAAGATCTCATTTATAGACAAATGACTAAGATGTCAGAAATCGAATTCAGAATTTGGGCTGCAAATAAGATTAATAGAATGGAGGTAAAGTTGGAATCAGAAATTCAAGGAGCAATTCAAACGTTGTCTAAAGAATTCAGTGAATTCAAAGACAAAATCACCAAAGATTTTGACACACTGAGACAAGAAATTGCAGCCCTCAAAGATCTGAGAAATACAGTAGAATCCCTCAGTAACATAATAGAGCAAGCAGAAGAAAGGATTTTTGACATTGAAGACAAAGCTTTTGAACACTCCCAAGTGCTCAAAGAGAAAGAGAAATGGAGAGCAAGAATGGATCATTCTCTCAGAGAGTTTTGGGATGATTTGAAGAAAACTAATATTTGCCTTATAAGAATTCCTGAAGGTGGCGAAGTTGCTTCACAAAGCACAAAGGCCCTTTTTCATGCAATTATGAAGGAGAACTTTCCAGACATGCCAAGAGATTCTGAAATTCAGATAGCAGACAGTTTCAGAACCCCAGCACAACTCAACCCAAATAAGACAACCCCCAGACACATCATAATTAACTTCACTAAAGTTAATATGAAGGAGAAAATTCTGAAAGTAACCAGATGTAAGAAAACCACAAACTACAAGGGGAAGAATATTAGAATGACTGCAGATCTCTCTGCTGAAACCTTTCAAGGTAGAAGAGGGTGGTCATTGACTTTTAAACTCCTACAACAAAATAACTTTCAACCAAGGATCCTGTATCCAGCTAAACTGAGTTTCATTTACAATGGAGAAATTAAATACTTTAATGACATTCACATGTTGAAGAAATTTGCCATAACTAAACCAGCTCAGGATGTTCTCAGACCTATCCTCCATAATGACCAGAGCAATACTTCACCACAAAAGTAAACTCACTCAGAAACTTTTTTTTTTTTTTGTAGAGACAGAGTCTCACTTTATCACCCTGGGTAGAGTGCCGTGGCGTCACACTGCTCACAGCAACCTCCAGCTCTTGGGCTTAAGCGATTCTCTTGCCTCAGCCTCCCAAGTAGCTGGGACTACAGGC
>CAUYON010016599.1:0-10291 GCA_963573935.1 Arctocebus calabarensis | reverse complement strand
GGCCATGCGCCTGTCGTCTTTAGAGAAGTTTCTCTTCAAGTCCTTTTCCCACCCTGAGATGGGATCACTTACCCTTTTGTTGCCAATACGCTTAAGTTCTCTGTGTATTTTTGTTATTAAACCTTTGTCTGAGGCATAACCGATTTGCCGTTCTTTTTGATGCAATTCTCTCATTATTTATTCTACAGGAGCACTTTCGGTGTCTGGTAAGTCAGGAAAAGGGAAATTTTCTATAATCCTGCATTGGGTCCCAATATTTTAGTGGTTCTGTGTGGCAGGGATGCGCTCTTCATAAGTGCTTCTCAGAACTACTTTTTCCCATTTTAAGTGATACAGGAAAGCCATCCAAATTTAAGTACTTTCTTTTCCCCACATTAGTTAGACATTGGTCTTTCCCCTTGAGGGTGGATGGAGAACAGATAACTCTGTACGTGCTTCTAAATGGTTGCCTGTCCCTCTTCCTGCTGGAAAGGTACGAATAGTTTTCTCCAGTCTTCAGCATGAGAACCTGGTGGGACTCCAAGAGGTAAAATTCATAAAATTTTGAGGCTCCCTCTAGCACTAATTATCAGGTTAGTCAACATTAACTACCCAGGGATTTGTCAATTAAAGTTGGAATGTTTCTAACAGTATGGTTTCTTCCTCTGGCAAGCTGTGATGCTCTGTATCTGTCTTTCCAGTTTTCAGGCCAATGGTGGATCATTTATTTGTATTTAATTATCCGAAGAATCCAAGAGTAGTTGGTTCTCAGGGTATCTAGTTTATTTCTTGCAATGATGAAATGAGCGTGGCAGCTTCCAAGCTCTTCATTTACAAAGCAGAAAAGTCTCTATTACTTGTACTTAATTCTTTATAAAATGTTGACACCATCCTGATTTGCAATGAAATTGTAATATCATCCAAATTCTTTACAACCAAGGGGGCACCTATAGAAGGTACCCATTATACCCGGAAGAAACAAGAAAATTTTAAAATCATGAAATTGAAACCAATAGATAAACAACTACATGCCCCCAAGAGAGAGAAAAACACAATTGTCTTCAAGTGGGGGGAGAGAAAAGGGAAAGGGAGGAGGGTATTTGTTTAGCTTTCACTTAATGTGTGGAATGTAAGGGTATATACATCATACCCCCCATGAAAGATTCAACCACAACTTGAACTTCACCTTATAAATGCAAAAAAGGTAATAATTTGTTCCCTCATTTTATTCTGAAATAAAGAACAAAACAAACAAACAAACATCATCAAATACATCAGACACCTCTTGTAGCATGTTAGTGGTATCTCTGGTTCTGGGCTATTATAGAGCCACCTGTGTACGAGCCTTACCCAAGGTGACAACTATGTGCAGCCACTTGTATACGAGTCTTACCCTTGACAGTCTCTCATCCTATGTCCTCAGCCCTTCCTGCCAACTTCGTATGTTGTGTATAGAACCTCAGAAGTCTTATTTCTCTGAGGAAAACTTTGGAACAATGAAGAGTTAGGCAAGTGACTATGTCTTCCTCTTCCTTCTCTTCATGGGATTTTCCTAATAAGGAATTTTATGTGGCTCGTCATATCAAGCACAGTCATATCAATCCATCAGGTAAGCCTAGCTGTGACCAGATCAATAATGAATTCATGTGGGGCCCTTCCTCCTTCCACGTTTCTCTCCTCTTGTCCTTCATTGGTATCCACTTGGTAAGTTAGAAGCACCAAAATACTCTGCCTCATGATCCTTCTCAGGGTATCTCAGGACGAGAAAGTAGAAGAAAACACACAAAGGAGTTCTAGAATGTTTTCATTTCTAAATGAAATCTAGTGATATTTGCCTCTTTATGTGATGTTTGTATTTCTAAGTGTATGGTGATAACTGTACTCTCTGAAATTAGATTTCTGCAATTAGCACCTTAATTTGCCTTCCTTTGAAATGTGGATCTGGGAATTAGCACCTTCCAGATGCAGAATTTCTGTGTTATGTTAAAGAACAAATAAATGAACATATGGGAAAATGTTTGTGTGAGACAACTATATGTGATATATTTTTTTAATTTTAAAGATTTTTTTTCTTTAACACTTTTGTGCTTAGTATTTCATTTTACACAAAATTCAATAATATGAAATGTGCATTTGATAGAGCTTCCATGATGAAAATTAATAATACCTGTAAATAAACATGAGGAAATATTGAGACCAAGTCAAAGGGCTATTTTAAATGTAATGATTTTTTTAAATTTCAGATTAACATGAAGGTACCTATGATTAGGTTGAATTAATACAACTTTATTTTATAAGCCTAAATTCTCTAATCATAGTTTTATTTCTTTTATATTTGTACTATCATCATATCTTCTTGGGTATTTAGGTTTCAAACATAAAATCATAAACAAGGATAAAGAACGTGGTTTTATTAAAATCCTTAAATTTTTGGAAAATTTCTCTTTATCTTTTAAAACAATCTCTCTTTATTAGTTATAATTGCTAATAAACCTCGTTAGTATATAAATTAAAAATATTTTGAGGTACTATTCAAATTTTTAGACATTAAAATAAGATTTTTACATTATATATAGAAAATGACCCCAAGGGTTTTAGATAGAATTGAATTACTTCCTTTCTAGTATTATTGTTATAATTATGATTACTTTATGCATATATTGATAACATTTTCTCATATTTACACTGTAAATGTGACAATTACATAATATCAAGTGTTTTTCTTTTAATTTCCTTAGAAGTTTCACTGACTGTATTTTTCAGTTTTAATATACAATTAATCTATTTCTTTCTCAAAGTTATATATATCTTAAGTCAATCTATTATTAAGTCATAGTCCAAAGTTTAACATTTATCCATCACAATTTATTTCTACCATATGTCTGATATTAAATTCTCCTGTTTACTACACTCATAGACAAAGGTCAGTTTCAAAGCTAAATTGAAGACTGTAACCCCTAAGACTTATATCTTATCTTAAATCATCTTCTGGCTTCCAGAGCCTCATATACTTCAAAGAATGTCAAGTTCCTCAGTGACTGATGATATGAAAAGAAATAGGAAGAAAAGTGAATCATAGTAATACACTTAGAATGCTAACAACCGTATAGAATTTTCATACTCAAGACAACAAACCTTTGCTTCTTCATTTTATAAGTCTCAAAAATTAAATATCAAAGTTATTAAATGATGATCTACATTTCTGGAAGCAGTTTGTAGGCTAGAAACAAACTACTATTAAACACAGCAAAATCGATGAATCTGAAAAACATTATTTTAAACAAAAAGGGAAGGGAAGTCACACACAGGAAGTACAAACTGCGGGATTACAATTATATAAATCTGTGTGCAGTTAAATTGATATATTATGGTAGAAATCAGCATTTGGAAAGTAGGGACAAATAAGTAGGAGAAAATTTATTCAAAGAAGGCAAAAGGGACATTTCCTGGGTATAGAAAATGTTCCATGAAGTGGTGTCTCCCAAGGCTGCCATAACAAAGTACCACAGACTGGAGTGGTTTAACAACAGAATTTTTTTTTCCTAGGTTTTGGAGGATGCAAATCCAAGGTCAAGATAATGTGAGGCTTGGTTTCTCCTGAGACCTTTCTCTTTGGCTTTCAGGCAGCCACCTTTGCACTGTGTCCTCACGTGGCCTCATTCTTTGTGCATGAGCACTCCTGGTTTTTCTTGCTCTTCTTATAAGGACTTCATTACCGTGAAATTAAGGCCCGATTTTTATGACATCATTTATATTTAATTACCCTCTTAAAGATTCTAACTCCAGAGATAGTCACATTCTGGGTTAGGGTTTCAACCTATAATTTTTTGGAAGGTAGGGTAAAGCATATAATTCAGTCTAAAACATGTAAGTGGATAGATAGGTGCTTTTAATTTTCCAAACCCATAGAATCAATCATTTAAGATTTATGTATTTTATTTTGCTTACCAAACCTAAATTAAGAAAAACAGCACAATGCCCAAGTGAGGGAATTTGAAAGCTGATTTTAACTATAATAGCATATATTAATTCATTTAAATATATTTTTGTACTTATATTGTTTTCAGGATATACAGAAGCTAAATCATATGCAAAGATTGAAAAGTAATATTGAGTAGAGATGTGACTTTTGCAACTTTTATCTAGCAACGTTAATAGTCTATTCTTTGCTAGTCAGATAATAAAGGAGAATATAAGCTTTATTGGCTGGGCATGCCTACTGTCAGCATCACTCAGAATTATCTGGTGCAGTACAATTAAAAATCACAACTTTAAAATAAGAATTGACCAAAATTTTGACAGAACTCAGACTGAAATAGTTTCTGTGATGGATGAGCTTGCGGATATGTATGTTGTATGTGCTGGAAATGCACTGCCCACAGAAAAGAAATGCATGAAATAGTAATGGACATGTGAAATTTATTTTGCTCACATTGGACGCCTATGCACGGAGCATTCAAGAACGATATATTGTGTCACATTATCGGCAATTTTAATGAAGTGTGTCAAAGGATTCTTTTCGCAGCTGCAGGAAACTCTTAACAATTGAATTTCACTGAAAAGTAGCATCTTCCTGTGTCTCACACAGCTATTGTACACATAACAAGCTCTTCAGGCTCGGTCTGGGTTTCACATGGAAGAAGACAACCACTCTGGATATGTAACATCTTCAACTGCCTGCTCTGCTGATGCCACACAGGAGCACATTTCCATGTGTTTCCTTTGTTCAATATATCGCCTTCAGGGTTTTCCGTTGATGCTTTATAAATAAAGTATGCTTGAGTGACATTCCAAGGAATAGTGCAATGTACAATAATAAAACAGTTGTAATGTTAAAAGGTGAAGGTGTTACAATGGTAAATCTTCTTGGCAAGAAGGAGCTACAGGTACAACCTCCTGTGTGGGAAAAGGATAACTCGGCAGGATGCTTTTATTGTTATTTCTGTTATATAAATGCTATACTAAATACTACAGATGCTCAGAAAAAAATATGACTGCTTGGCTATCAAAGAGCTTAAGGCAAGAGCTAGAGACATGAACTGTGCAGGTAAGTGTTAAGCAGAAGCAGACCTGCAATTCTCCAACCCTGCAAATTTATAAGAAAGGGTGGAGGGAGGGCAATTGGTGAGATCACACCTACGGTGCATCTTAGCAGGGTACTGGGGAAACTTATTAAATGTAGAGTATCAATATCTTTATATAGTGATCAAGAAAATGCCATGAAGGCTATGTGTACGATCAAAACATTTCTGAATGTATATGAATCGTGCCCTATGATTGCACCAATGTACAGAATTATGATTCAATAAAATTATAAAAAAAAAAGAATCGTCAAGAGAAAGGATAGGAGTCGGGTTGTCCCAAGTTGTTCCTCATGCCTGTTTGTGCTACACAGGCTCACATCCTGGTAGACTGTGGGGAGGACAACGTCTGTGTTCCTGACTTGAAGCTGTCGGCTAGACCGTAAGTCTAAATAAATAAACACGTGCATTACGTCTAATGGAATACAGGTGTTCATTTAAAGCTTTTAAAGGAGAAGATGGGTACTTCTAATGACAACAACAAAAAAGATACGCTGCGTGAAATTCTTGAGCTGGGCTACACTTTGGGTGAGCCTGCGGTTGGGTCAATTCTTTGTCATTGCTGATGAGTGATACACCCTAAGATTCTGTCTGGGCCGTTTCATCTTTCAGCAAAAGTGAGGAAAAAATGTTTTCATTAGAAGTAAACTCATCTGTGGGGTGGCGCGGGTTGTATTTACTCACCTCCGTCAAGTAGGCAAAGGCTGGTTCCAGTGACACCTTAACTAAACTAGTTTTGACAGTGCTCCTTGACTAGGTCACCCTTAAAACTGTCAAAACAAAATTAATTTTAATTTACCAAAGAAAAAAAAATAGCTTACATAGCTGACACTTTATATAGTAGAGCAGAAATTGTCACAAAATCAAAGAAGAAATAACCAGCTTCACAGTTGCTGGTGATGGGGAGTCTGAACCCAGCGCTGGAATTTGTACTGACTGCATCGTGTTAATGAAAAGATACAGAACTGGGATGTAAACCATCAGTGGTAGAAAAGGCAGATTCAAGCCCCTTTCTGTCCCAAGAACTACCTCAGTGCCAGTCTTTGGAATCTGCTTCTTGGTGTAACCCCTCAAGGAGGTTTTTCCCAAATTTCATAATTTCTCAAATGTCAAAGGCAATTGCTTTGAGTGAGGCTCAAAAGTGGAATGGGCATTTCCAAATGCTGATTTGATTTGTAGTTCAAAGCGAATTAAATTTCCTCAAAAGACCTCAAAATGCTCCAGCAGCTATTTAAGATCTAATTTTATCTGCCTGTTTCTTCCTTCTTATTTTCCAGTCTGCATGACTCTCTGCTCCTTGCTTCCTAAATTCCTCTCTTCCTTTTTTTTTTCTGTCATTCCTTTTCTCCTCAGTGCACGTTTCTGAGAATGTGCTGACACTGCCTCTCTCTGGCTTGTAAAAGCCAACTGTTAAATTTGCAGGAATCTCCTTACATTGTTATGCATGTTGGTAGCTAGAAATTGACCTCAGTGGGTGGATTTATACCATTGAAATAGAGAAAATGCTATAAATCTATATGATTTTCTTTTCTTTTCTTTTCTTTTGAGAACTGGTTGTTAAATATTTACCAACACACCACCTCATATCTTCAACCCTTCTTATCCACAGAGTATTTTTTTGATGCTTCCCATTATCTCTTCATGATAACCCATCTTCTTTTTTGTGGTTCCATCTTATATTTGCCATCCTTCTTCTTTTCCTCCTAGATAAATCCTTTATAAAATTTTTTTTCATGAACCACACAAGTGGAGTTCCCTAATAATTCTTTTGAAACCGCATTTTCAGAGATAAGCATGAGGTCATCGTTGGAGATGAAAATCACCTCATGCTCATCATAAATGCGAGGAATGAGGGGGAAGGAGCCTATGAAGCAGAACTCTTTGTGACGATACCAGAAGAGGCAGATTACGTTGGGATTGAACGCAACAACAAGGTAAACACCTGCAGATTATTCCAAGTACAGAGCAAGGTGTATTTTTGAAGTCAAATAAATGTGAAGTAGGGCCATTTTAGCCAAGTGTCTCTTTCTAAATAAAAGACAGCAAAATGGTGCCTTACTAAGTTAAACTGTGATAGCTGTGAACCAAGAAGGGGAATGGGATTGCATGGTGGCAATGTCTTTCCTTGCCACAGAGCAAAGGTAAATTGGCAAAAGCAGCAGTTGTCACCCTCTGAGTCGTGACCCCTTTGTAACAATGAAAATACATCCTGCATATCAGATATTTACATTGCAATTCATCGCAATAGCAAAATTACAGTTATCAAGTAGCAACAAAAATAATTTAACAGTTGGGGGTCACCACAACGTGAGGAACTGTATTCAAGGGTTGCCGCATAAGGAAGGTTGAGAGCCGCATAAGGAAGGTTGAGAACCACTGGGGTAAAGACTGAGGGCTGAAGCCAGAAGGAGAACAGAGCTGGCGGAAAGAAGCCGCTTACCAGGGTGATGGAGCAGCTGAATTCCCAAGCTCATTCCTTTCCCTCATTGGCTTTTCTAGCCTGTGTTGAGTTCCTTTAAGTTTCAGGCGGTGGTGGGAGGCCTTGGTTTCATTACTGGTAAGGGGAGAAGCTCCAGCCGATCTCTGCTGAGCGCTGATAACAGCTGGGAAGGGAAACAAGTTCATTTTTCTTCCGTCTTGGTCCATCTCATCAAAATTGTGACCCAGAAAAGCCTGGTTATCCTTATTTGCCAGTCCCCAGTGCCACTATTTATTAAAATGACACCAGTGCTATTTATAATCTTTCCTTTTATTATCAGAACCTGGAGCTGCCCACTTTCAGTATCCTAAAGTTCTACAGTGCTCTTAATCACTTGGTCTAGAAAACCTTTGTAAATGCCTGGAGAGAGAGGCCCTCAGTCTCAGAAATACACAGACCACAAAGGTAGAGACCAAGTCTCACATTTCTTTCACAGGACAAAGAGCATTGTGGGTGCACCTTAAATATTTGCTGATAATTTGGTTATTTAAGTGAAATTGATTAAATGTCTTCCAGTTTCCAAATACTGCATCCCCTAAGGACCTTGATTAAATATAAGAATACTGAACATTGGTGCATCTTAGAAGGGTACAGGTGAAAATTACTAAATGTAGAATATAAATGTTTTCATATAGTGATTAAAAGGCCATGAAGGCTATGTTAAATAGTTGAATGAAAATATTTCAGAATGTATATAAAGTTAGCACATTGTGCCCCATGATTGCACCAATGTACAAAATTATAATTTAATAAAAATTAAAAAAAAAGAAATTATTCCTTGCATCTTCTCATACCACCATGTAATAAAAGTTGAATTCAACAATAACAGGAATCTGCATATTCAAACAAAAATATAGAAGCTAAAGACCCTTATGCTGAATGATAGATGGGTGATAGACGAGATTAAGGAGGAAATTGCCAAATTTTTGGAATAAAACAACAATGAAGATACGAATTATCAGAACCTCTGGATACTGCAAAGGCAGTCCTCAGAGGGAAATTTATAGCACTGCAAGCCTTCCACAAGAGAACGTAAAGAGAAGATAACAACTTAATGGGACACCACAAGCAACTGGAAAAGGAAGAACATTCCATCTCCAAACCCACCAGAAGAAAAGAAATAACCAAAATCAGGGCAGAATTAAATGAAATTGAAAACAAAAGAATTATACAATAGATCAATAAATCAACAAGTTGGTTCTTTGAAAAGGTCAATAAAATAGAAAAACTTTGGCTAACGTAATCAGGAAAAAAAGAGTACAATCTCTAATTTCATCAATCTGAAATGGTAAAGACGAAATAACAATAGACCCCTCAGAAATTCAAAAATCCTGAATGAATATTACAAGAAACTTTACTCTCAGAAATATGAAAATCTGAAGGAAATTGATGAATACTTGGAAGCATACCACCTTCCTAAACTCACTCAGAATGAAGTGGAAATGTTGAACAGGCCAATATCAGGTTCAGAAATAGCATTAACTATACAAAATCTCCCTAAACAGAAAAGCCCAGGACAAGAAGGGTTCACATCAGAATTCTACCAAACCTTTAAAGAGGAACTAGTACCTATATTACTCAACCTTTTCCAAAATACAGAAAAAGATGGAATACTACCCAACAATTCTATGAAGCGAATATCACCTTGATCCCTAAACCAGGAAAAGACCCAACACGAAAAGAAAACTACAGACCAATATCATTAATGAATATTGATGCAAAAATATTCAATAAGATTCTAACAAAGAGAATCCAGCAACACATCAAAAAAATTATACACCATGACCAAGTGGGTTTTATCCTAGGATCTCAAGGCTGGTTCAATATACGTAAATCCATAAATGTAATTCAGCACATAAACAAATTAAAAAATAAACACCATATGATTCTCTCAATTGATGCAGAAAAAGCTTTTGATAATATCCAGCATTGCTTTATGATCAGAACACTTAAGAAAATTGGTATAGAAGGGACATTTCTTAAACTAATAGAGGCCATCTACAGCAAACCCACAGCCAATATTGTATTGAATGGAGTTAAATTAAAATCATTTCTACTTAGATCAGCAACCAGGCAAGGCTGGTCATTGTCTCCATTGCTCTTCAACATTGTAATGGAAGTTTTAGCCATTGCAATTAGGGAAGAAAAGGTGATCAAGGGTATTCACATAGGATCAGAAGAGATTAAACCTCCACTCTTCACAGATGATATGATTGTATATCTGGAAAATACCAGGGATTCTACTACAAAACTTTTAGAAGTGATCCAGGAATATAGCAGTGTCTCAGACTACAAAATCAACACTAATAAATCTGTAGCCTTTATATATACCAATAATAGTCAAGTCGAAAAAAACAGTCAAGGACTTTATCCCTTTCACAGTAGTACCAAAAGAGATAAAATACTTGGGAATTTATCTAACAAAGGATGTGAAAGATCTTTATAAAGAGAACTATGAAACTCTAAGAAAAGAAATAGCCGAACATGTCAAAAAATGGAAAAATGTACCTTGCTCATGGCTGGGAAGAATCAACATTGTTAAAATGTCCATACTACCCAAAGCAATATACAATTTTAATGCAATTCCTATTAAAGCTCCATTGTCATATTTTAAAGACCTTGAAAAAATAATACTTCATTTTATATGGAATTAGAAAAAACCTCGAATAGCCAAGACATTGCTTAAAAATAAAAACACAGCAGGTGGAATCACGCTACCAGACCAGAGATTGTACTATAAATCGATAGTGAT
>CAUYON010016598.1:0-10180 GCA_963573935.1 Arctocebus calabarensis | reverse complement strand
TGCATTCTGGTTGGGTGCATAAATATTAATAATTGAAATCTCATCATATTGAGTATTACCTTTAACAAATATGAAATGTCCATCTTTATCCTTCTTCACTTTGGTTGGTTTGAAGCTTATTGTATCTGCAAATAAGATTGCAACACCTGCTTTTTTGTGTTTTCCGTTTGCCTGGAATGTAGATGACTATCCCTTCACCTTGAATCTATATTTATCTTTTAAGGTAAGATTAGATTCTTGTATGTGGCAGATACCTGACCTGAGTTTTTGTATCCAGTTAGCCAACCTATGCCTCTTTAGAGGACAATTTAAACCATTCACATTAATTGAAAGTAATGATAAATCTTTAGAAAATCCAGTGGACATTTTTAATCCTTTCATCACTGTGGAAGTTGAAATTTGATAAAAAAGTTTCTGGGTGAGTTTATTTTTGTGGTGGAGGATTACCCTGGTTACTATAGAGGATAGGTCTGAGAATATCCTGGAGAGCTGGTTTTTATAGCAAATTTCTTCAACATGTGGATGTCTTTAAAGTATTTAATTTTTCCATCATAAATGAAACTCAGTTTAGCTGGGTACAGGATCCTGGGTTGAAAGTTCTTTTATTTTAGGAGATTAAAAGTCGAAGACCATTCTCTTCTAGCTTGAAAGATTTGATCAGAGAGATCTGCAGTTATTCTAATATTCTTCCCCTTAATGGATTCCTTACGTCTGGCTGCTTTCAGAATTTTCTCCTTCATATTAACTTTAGTGAAGTTAATTATGTGCTTGGGGGATGTCCTATTCGGGTTGAGTCGTGCTGGTGTTCTGAAACTGTCTGCTATCTGAATTTTAGAATCTCTTGGCATGTCTGGAAAGTTCTCTTTCATAATCTCATAAAGAAGAGACTCTGTGCCTTGTGACGCCATGTCATCGTTTTCAGGTATCACTAGAAGGCGAATATTGTTTTTTTTCGAGTTATCCCATAGCTGTCTGAGAGAATGATCCGTTTTTGCCTTCCATGTCTCTTCCTCTTTGGAAGTTTGGGAGTGTTTGAAAGCTTTGTCTTCCATGTCAGAAATCCTTTCCTCTGCTTGCTCCATTCTGTTACTGAGGCATTCTGCTGTATTTCTCAGATCTTTGAGGGCTGCACCTTCTTGTCTCAGTGTGTCAAAAATCTTTGGTCATTTTGTTCTTTGAATTCATTGAATTCTTGAGACATCTTTTGGGTTATCTTTTGGATTACGGCCTGAAATTCTAATTCCATCTTTTCCTCCATTCCGCTGATCTTATTTGCTATCCAGACTCTGAATTCGATTTCTGACATCTCAGCCATTTGCTTATGCAAGGGATCTTGTGCTGTATCTACCTTGTCGTTCCTTGGGAGAGTTGATCTACTCTGATTATTCATATTGCCAGGGTTTATCTGTTAATTCTACCTCATGATTATTTTTTCACTGTTGCATATGACTATCGTCAGTGTTCAAGAGGTGTCTCTCCCAGATCAGACCCCGGCAGGGTCTCTCTGTTGTTGCTGGATCTTTGTAGGGAGTGACCCTGTGTAGCTTCTCTCGGCCTGCCTCACCCAGGGATTTCTGGCTGCAGGAGCAGCTCAGGAGTGCCGCACGCCCAGATCAAGCAGCAGGGCGTGGGATGGGGCACCCGGTGGCCTTTTCAAAGGGAGCCTGTGCCACCAGCAGTCTCTGACTGTGAGGACGGCCGCAGGCCTGGGGCACAGATCTGAGCCTGGCTTGGTCCCAGCAGGTGACAGGCCAAGGCCGGGTAGGCCACAGATTCCTGGCCACTGCTGGTGGTGGGCCAAGACCCAGCAGGGTGCCAATCAGTTCCAGGTGGAAAAGAGTTCCTGGCCACTGTGGTCAGCAGGCCTGTGGCACAGATCGAGCCAGGCGGGGTACAGATCAGCGCACAGGAGTCCCAGCAGGGTCTCGGTGAGGCCCCAGAGTCTCTTACCTGGCAGGTCACCTGGTCAGGCAGCTAGGGAGGGTGGGCGCTGCTCAAGTCCTCCTCCCTCAGTTTCAGCAGAGGTCAGGCTTCTGGTGCATCAGGAAAGGGGGGAAGGGTGTCCTGGAAGTTCAGAATGGCGGAAAACTTTAGTTCAGTTTTTCTGCCTGAAGCTTGTTTCCTTAAAGTCACAGCTTGCCTCAGATGTGACCTGCAGTTATCACTTCTCTCTCTCTCAGCTGAGCTCCCAGTCTTTAGCTCATTGGGCAGTTTCTGGAGGTTATCTTTCATTTTAGACAGGAGCCTCTGTTGGAAGCTGCTTCCAGTCAGCCATCTTACCTTGATATCAAGAGAAAGCATTCAAACTGTACTTTATAGATGGGTGATGTATCTCCCTGTGAAATTATTTAAAAGGTTAAAAAAAAGTTAAACTATGTCTTACTTGATATGAAAACTGGTAACTTGTTCTAGAGCTTTCCTAATAATCAAAATATTTTATTTTCTTCTGATTTAGTTTTGAAGCCTCTACAGTAATATCTTTTACCTGTTTTTTTTTTAGGTATTAAAGTTATTATTGCAAGGAAATAATTACTGAAATCCATCACCTGAATATCAACTGTGTTTTTATATTTTCTTTGTTTTGCTTTTTTGTTAATAAGATATTATGAACTAGATCCTGATAAAAGTCTCCTAGACAATTTGAGGAACAAAGTAATCATTGAGTATCCAACATTACACGTGGTCTTGAAAGGCTCCAGTAATGACATGAAAGTTCTTCCCCAAGGTAAGTGTAAATTTCTTCCTACAATGCTTAGAGCAACTCTAGAGAAAGTGAAGCAAAATGTCACGACTCTAATTCATTATACATGTGTTTTCCTGCTATATTTACACACTTGCGGAATTAACTATAGCTACAGTTAATGTCAAGAACCAAACAAATGAGCTGCTGCTTCTACTCTGAGAGCTTGAAAGCGTATAATACAATCAAATTAAGTGGCTATAAAAAGGATTTTTTTCACGTGGGATTCTGGGTATTTTTGTCTATTTCTTTCTGTGGGAAAGAAAGTTAATACGATGCATTTTCTTTTTTTCAAAATGGCCAAAACTTTGTCATTGTCAGAACTTAAAACTAGATTTTGATTAGCAAGCATGAAGTTTCTAATAGGAAATTATGAGCTTTTAAATCCTATTTTTATTCTTGACTTGATGTTTTTCACTGTTTGAGAATATTTGGTTTTGTTTTATTAAAATGAATTAGGAATTTTAGTTTCAAATGTCCATTTTCACTTTAAATCTTGTAATACCTTACATTTTTCTTAAATTGACACATTGCTCTAATGTTGGTTTCAGGGAAAGCTGTTTAGTAATGTGTATTACTAGCTGGAGCAAACACTGTCTGTGTAGATAAATAAGCACACAGTTCTGCTTCACCTTACTTAGGCATGCACATTCAAGAAAGGCTTCCTGTAATGAAGCAGTAAGAAAGGACTACTTTGGCAGTTTACTTGGAACTTTATTAAGTAAAATTTGCTACATTTTTTGGTTGGCATGTGATATTTGACTTATTTACAGGAACACAGGGCTCCTGGTTTTAGTATAGAGGATTATTTAGACCTGCTTCAGCAAAGAACTGAAGAGGATAAGACAAGATTTGAAGGACCATACCAGTGCTGTCACATTTTAAGGACACACACTTTCAAAATAATGCCAGGACATCCTGTTCACGGATTTCTCTCTGTGAACACGTGCAGATATCTGCTTTGTACGTCCTCACAGCACAGGATATTCTGCAGGGTAGACCTTTGACCAGGAAGGGGCAATTAGACAAAAATGGGGCATTTTGTTTGGAAAGCCTTTAAAATTCCATCTTCAGAAGCAAAAATTTGGATTTCGATCCTGAGTTCATAGTACATGGTGTCTCTTTTCTAGTTTGGGAGTAAATGTGTTTCTGGGCTGAGATTCAGTAGTTTCCACACTTGGTGGTGGTTGTAATGTTTATTATGATTGAAGATTGCCATGATTTATTTTTTCAAAAGTCTGCTTTTGTTAATCAGCAATAGATAAGATTTTTTGCTTTGCTTTTTTTTTTTTTAAGGAATAAAAAATAGTTGACTATGAAAGGGTAAGCAGTTAAAATTGATTAGAGATGAAGCTGATGGGAAGTGCTCAGAATGGTATAACTTGCTTCACAGACTCTTACTGGTCATAGTTAGATTAGCGTATTTAAATGATTTGTTAAAAGCATGCTGCATTTCAGTCTAGGGAAAAGGAATGGATCCCTATTTAAAGAAGAAAAAGAAGAAATCTAGGTACCTTCAGTAGGCAAAGAAAGGGGAAAGTGTTCCCTGCACTGCTATAAAGCCCCATTTATTTAAAAATAACAGCCAAATATATTTCTCTGATATTCTAACTCAAGTTTGGAAGATGCCTGTCTTTATAGAAGGAATTCAACCCAAAACAATTACTTGAATTAGTGAAAATAGCAGCTGCTCATATATCAGTCTCTTGATGAGACAATAAATCTTTTCATCCATTCTTCCTTGCTTTGCTTTCCTCATTCCTCCTTACTCTCTTCTCTTCCCTTCCCTTTGCCCAGGAGAATAGAGGAAGGAGAGGAATCTCAGGCACAAGAACAGACATGTGAACCTTATTGTACAATAGATGCTATAATAGGGTCTGCCTGCAGTGCAGAGGAAGCTGGAGGGTAAACAGCCTTGTCATGGTGCACTGGAAGGATTCCGCTAGAGTTAATAAAATTTCCCAAGGATGGGGGTCTGTATCTTGGGTGGAACTTATTTCAGTTCCTTTCTTATAAAAAGGACTCAGTAAATACCATTTTGGTTGCTGGGACAGTGTGAAGTCTAGGTATATTAACAAATCCTCGTGAACTTGCCAGCTGGAATATGAGGCAAAGGGTCCAAGTTTATGGTTCTAGCATCAGCTTTTATAAGCTGTGGGACCTTGTTCTGTCTCTCTGAACTTTGTTGTCCTTATCTACCTAATGGAGATAACTAAGTCTGAAATGTCCAATTTCAAATCAAAAGTTTAGTCTGCTGTATCTCAAACAAGAAGCAGTATAATTAGTATGTGCCTAAACTAGTTTTGCCATCTTAACAGTAGCTTGTACGTGCAAGTAGCGAAGAAGCCTGGAGAGCAACTGGCAATGAATTCATGAGAGGCATTTTCCACAGCTTTTTGAGAATTGAATATTTTTCCTTGCAAGAAGTGGTCCAAAGCCTGAAAGAAGTGGTAGTCAGTTGGTGCAAGGTTTGGTGAATATGGTGGATGACAAGAGTTTTCTAAGTCCATCTTCTGTAATTTGAGCAGTGTTGTTCGTGTGACAGTGTAGTCTTAGGAGAGGATTGGCCTGTCTCTATTGACCATTCATGGCTACCTAATTGCAAGCATTCTTATCATTTCATCCACTTGGTGTCAGTAGACATCTGCTTAATTGATTGAACAGGTTTCATGAAGCTATGGTGGATAATACTGGCACTGGACCACCAAGCAGACACTATCAGCTTTTTTTGATAATATTTGGTTTTGGACTATGTTTAGATACTTCATCTTTATCCAACCAGAGTTTGTAATTGTAAAAAAGAATCCATTTTTCATCACATAAAACAGTATGATGTAGAAATGGTTTGCCTTGGTATCATAGTAGCAAAGAAAAGTGTCGAGATTTCTCCTCTGATACTTGTTTAATTCATATGGAACTCATCTATCCAACTTTTGTACCTTGCTGATTTTTTTCAAAATGATTCAATCCTGTTGGAATAGTCATGTGAAACCTTGCTGCTAATTCACACAAAATGGATTCTTTTCCACTATATCTTTCAACTCATCATAATCCACCTTAGTCTCAGATTGAATTCATTTTTAAGATTGAAATCACCAGAATTAAGCATTATGTTCATGCATTAGCCGCATCCTTCCCAAACATTTTGCTGATATTTTGAGCTGTCTGCACTGCATAGATTCTATAATGGAACTCAGATTAAAAAATACACAACTTTTTTACTTATCCATGGTTTCACAAAAATTGCTGTAAAAAAAAATTGAAGGATAATCACAAGCCAAAATGTGCATTTGAAAGAATGAGGCTGTACCTTCACCAAAAAAAAAAAAAAAAAAAAAGTCAAAGTGAAACGTTAGAGATATCAACTTTCAAACTAAGGAAATTAGACACTTCATACTTAATAACCTCTTATAGGCCTCAAGCAGATTAACCTATATTTTAACAATAATAATGTTCAAAGTGTTGTTATCTACTAGTTCCTTTTAGTTTTACAATAAATAAAATAAGTAGAGTACTTACTCTTAGCAAATATACGGTATACTGTAGAGATCGGTAGGAGGAGGAATGATCCAGTTTCTGTACTCAAAGGACTCTCAGTTTAATGAGGGAATAGTAAGTAGTATTGCTGTCTCTAAGCAAGACAAGACCATCAAAGGAACTCCATTTCTAATCTGAGTCTTCTTTCCTGTGCAAGGAAGGAAATGGCAGTTACCTAGTCTTCCTTCAGCCCACATTAACTCAACATATACTGAGCCTCAATTTTACGTTTTTTAAAAAGTCTTGGAAAAATTTATCCCAAGCAAATGTGAGTAGCCTGTGTGATTATAAGTGATCTGATATTCAGTGGCATGAGTATGGGATCATAACCACACTGAATTGACCATTCACAAGTCTTCCACAGAGTTATCTCACTAAATATAATTGCTACTTTCAGATATCATTTCTTTATTCATTGTGGCTGGAATTGCATATCTCAGCTGCCTAGGACATGACACAGTTTGTCTGTCCCTGTGAGCAGTGCTGTTGCCATGCATCAGGGAAGAAAAGAGGGAAAACAGAAACAGTGTAAACACTTGACTATATGTTTACTTTTTTTTTTTTCTAGTGAAAAGTGAATCTACCAAGAACCTTGGTGGTGAAAATTGATCACGTTTTCTGGAAGAAAAGTGCAAGTTTCTAGACAGTCGCAAATGACTGTGCCTTTGATGGCCTGTTGGATGATGAGGGTATTGTCAACAGGTGGTTGGAATTTTTTATTTGTCTAAAAAGTAATTTAAAAATCTAAACTTATAAAAAATGTATTTTATAGCCTGTTGAATTAATTGACTTTTGTAAGACAAAGACCCCTTATTCATATTAGGAACTCTGATGTAGTGTTTCCTAGGCCCTGGCTTTAAACATGCTTCATTTCATAGGCTGAAAACTGTCAGTTTGAGGTAAGGCCAAACCTGAGGATCACCTGTGTCAACCACAAAATTGGCATTCTCTGTAGCAGAACCTCACTAAACAGAAAGGCATTCTCCATGGCTGAACCTCACTAACCAGTGTACTGTCCAGCCACAGGAGAACTCATCTTTCATCAGTTGCCCATTGTTGGCTTTGAGGTTTATATGTAACTTACGCCTTTTGAGACAACTTTTATACTTGGGAAATTCCCAGGACAACATCTTGTGATAAATGGGTGAATAAATATTATTAGCAACTGTTTTCTTATATTCAGCTCAGAAAATCAGTGACTCCACATTGTTTGAACCTTCAGTCTAAGGAATTTGGGTCTACTTTAACATACAATAAACAACATCTTATGAATCCTGTGCCTTTCATCACATTCCCAGTCCATTCTTATCATTACCACACGGGGATCTGTGATGACCAGTTTTATACTGTGTTTTGATATGTCTAGCAATAACTAAAGAACAAAAATCTGGGAACTCTTCAGTGTGTTATTGAAATGTATATGTATGTATTCATGTATATACGTGGCTTAATTTGTATTTTATGGCAGCTCTGTATACATTATGATCTAATACAAGTTTCTTAATTATATTAGAATTTATGTCATGAAAATGCAATATAAAAGTAAAAAATTATTACATCTATAGTGCATGTGTGTACTTAATGGTTAAAAACAATGGATAAAACTGGATACCAATGAAATTATTTTTAGTGTGCAATTGCAATGTTTTAGAAAAAAAACAGACATCAGTTTAAGAGATTAGAAAGATTAGAAAATATGAAAAGATATTGAGATGATAAGCAAAGGAGAAACTTATAGATATAAGTAAATATAACTTCAGGTAGAAATTGGCAAAGAGAATCCAAAAACAATGATGCCAAAAAGTCCTTTGGTTTGAAAGTACTAGTAGAAATGTGAGACATAGAAAATAAGGCCTTGCAAGTTGGAAAAAAACAAAAAGCTTACACACATTACATAGGGTGCCAGAGGCCCGGCGCATGTGGCTCAACAGGCTAAGGCGCCAGCCACGTACACCTGAGCTGGCGGGTTCGAATCCAGCCCAGGCCTGCCAAACAATGACGGCTGCAACCAAAAAATGGCCGAGTGTTGTGGCGGGCACCTGTGGTCCCAGCTACTTGGGAGGCAGAGGCAGGAGACTCACTTGAGCCCAGGAATTGGAGGTTGCTGTGAGCTGTGATGCCACGGCACTCTACCAAGGGCAATAAAATGAAGACTCTGTCTCTTAAAAAAAAAAAAAGAAATACCTATGTTAAAATTGTAATAGTTAACATATACTGATATATAAAATATAAATACAAGTTATGTTTGAGCACCTCTTATAATTGCAGAATTATATTGTATTGCAACTTAATACAATTTTAATCGATTTTCCCTTTGTTAATATATGCATACATCTTTCTGGCACCCTATGTATTTTTTTTTTTTTTTAATTTTTATTTATTTATTTATTTTTTTGAGACAGAGCCTCGGGCTGTCACCCTGGATAGAGTGCTGTGGCATCACAGCTCACAGCAACCTCCAATTCCTGGGCTCAAGTGAGTCTCCTGCCTCTGCCTCCCAAGTAGCTGGGACCACAGGTGCCCGCCACAATGCCCAGCCATTTTTTGGTTGCAGCCGTCATTGTTGTGGGCCCGGGCTGGATTCGAACCCGCCAGCTCAGGTGTATGTGGTTGGCGCCTTAGCCCGCTGAGCCACAGGCACCAAGCCCACCTTGTGGTTTTAACTGATGATGTCTAACATCTTTTCATGTGCTTGTTAGTCATTTGTATGTATTCTTTGGAGAAATGTCTATTCATATTCCTTGCCAATTTTTAAACTGGACCATTTGTTTTTTTATTGAGTTGTAATAGTTCTTTACATATTCTAGGTATGAGTTTCTTATATTACTATTATTTGAAAATATTTTCTTCCTTTCAGTGGTTTGTAGTTTCATTTTCTTGATGGTGTCCTTTGAAGTACAAAACTTTTTAATTAATTTTTTTTTCAATTTTGAAGAAGTCTAATTTATCTTTTTTTTTTTCTTGGTTGCTTGTACTTTTAGTGTCATAGCTAAGAAACCATTACCTAATCTAGTGTCAAGAAGATTTATGTTTATATCTTCTTGTAAGAGATTTACAGTTTTAACTCTCACAGTTGGATCTTTAATCTATTTTAAGTTTTGCATATGGTGTGAGATATGGATCCAAATTAATTTTTTTCTTTTTTTTATTAAGTCAAATACACATAGATCATGAATGCATTTATGCATACGTGGGGTACAATGTGTTGATTTTTTTTTTTTTTTAGAGACAGGGTCTCATTTTGTTGCCCTTTGTAGAGTGCTGTGGTGTCACAGCTCACAGCAATCTCCAGCTCTTGGGCTTAGGCGATTCTCTTGCCTCAGCCTCCCGAGTAGCTGGGACTACAGGCACCTGCCACAATGCCCAGCTACTTTTTGTTGCAGTTTGGCCGGGGTTGGGTTTGAACCCATTACCCTTGGTAGATGGTGCCGGCGCCCTACTCACTGGGCCACAGGCGCTGCCCTTGATTTTTTTTTATACAGTCTGACATGGTAACATCAAACCAATCAACATAACTTTCGCCTCATTTACTTGATTATTGTGTTAAGATATTTATGTTCTACACTTGACAGATTTGACTTGTACCCTTGCAATATGCTCCATAGGTGTGATCCCGCCTTTTACCCTCCCTCTATCAAACCTCTCCCCACCCCACCCATCCCTTCCCACACCATTTCTCTCCTTCATCCTGGGCTATAGTTGTATTCTATCCTTCATAACAACGTGTGAGTAAATATAAGTAGGTTTCATAGAAGTACTGAGTACATTGGATACTTTTTCCTCCATTCTTGAGATACTTTACTCAGGAGAATATGTTCCAGGTCAAATTAATTTTTTTGCCAATAGTCCCAGTACCATTTATTAAAAAGATTATTCTTTTCCCTATTGAATTGTCTTGGCACC
>CAUYON010016597.1:0-18982 GCA_963573935.1 Arctocebus calabarensis | reverse complement strand
CAAGTACTTAGGAAGCAGAGGCAAGAGAATTTCTTAAACCCAAGAATTTGAGGTTGCTGTGAGCTGTGATGCCACAGCACTCTACCGAGGGTGATATAGTAAGACTCTGTCTGAAAAAAAAAAAATAACATTAAACAATGCACTTTAAAGAGTGAGAAAACATACAGCTTATCATTAAAAAAGTCATACATCATGATCAAGTAGGTTTCATCCCAGGGATGCAAGGCTGGTTTAACATATGCAAGTCCATAAACGTTATCCACCATATTAATAGAAGCAAAAACAAAGATCATATGACCCTCTCAATAGATGCAGAAAACCATTCAATAAAATCCACCATCCTTTTCTAATTAGAACACTGAAGAGTATAGGCATATGTGGCACATTTCTGAAACTGATCAAAGCTATCTATGACAAACCCACAGCTAATATTTTACTCAATGGAGTAAAACTGAAAACTTTTCCTCTTAGAACTGGAACCAGAAAAGGTTGTCCTCTGTCACCAGATAAGGTTGTCCTCTGTCACCATTACTATTCAACGTAGTGATGGAAGTTCTAGCCAATACAATTAAGCAAGACAAGGAAATAAAGGGCATCCAAATGGTATCAGAGGAGGTCAAACCCTCCCTCTTTGCTGACGACACGATCTTATACTTAGAGAACCCCAAAGACTCAACCACAAGACCCGTGGAAGTCATCAGAAAATACAGTAATGTCTCAGGATATAATATCAATATCCACATGTCAGTAGCCTTTGTATACGGCAATAACAGTCAAGATGAGGGCCTAATTAAGGACACAACTCCCTTCACCATAGCTTCAAAGAAAATGAAATACCTAGGTTTATACCTAACAAAGGAGGTGAAGGACCTCTATAAAGAAAATTATGAAATCCTAAGAAAATAAAACAGCAGAGGATATTAAAAAAATGGAAGAACATACGATGCTCATGGCTGGGAAGAATCAACATCATTAAAATGTCTATCCTTCCCAAAGCAATCTACCTATTTAATGCCATCCCTATTAAAATACCAACATCGTACTTTCAAGATTTGGAAAAAATGATTCTGCATTTTATATGGAACCAGAAAAAAAACCGTGTAGCTAAGGCAGTTCTTAGTAATAAAAACAAAGCTGGGGGCATCACCATACCAGATTTTAGGCTGTACTACAAACCCATAGTTGTCAAGATGGCATGGTATTGGCACAAAAATAGAGACATAGACATTTGGAATCGAATAGAAAACCAGGAAATGAAACTAACATTTTACAACCACCTAATCTTTGATAAATCAATCAAGAACATACCTTGGGGGAAAGACTCCCTATTCAATAAATGGTGCTGGGAGAACTGGATATCCACATGTAAATGACTGAAACTGGAACCTCACTTTTCTTCACTCACAAAAATTGATTCAAGTTGGATAAAGGACTTAAATTTAAGGCATGCTGCAATAAAAATCCTGAAAGAAAGCATAGGAAAAACACTAGAAGATATCAGCCTGGGGAAAGACTTCATGAAGAAGACTGCCATGGCAATTGCAACAACAACAAAAATAAACAAATGAGACTTAATTAAACCCAAAAGCTTCTGTATAGCTAAGGAGACAACAACCAAAGCAAATAGACTTCCTACCCAATGGGAAAGGATATTTGCATATTTTGAATCAGACAAAAGCTTGATAACTAGGATCTGTAGAGAACTCAAATTAATCCACATGAAAAAAGCCAACAATCCCATATATCAATGGGCAAGAGATATGAATAGAACCTTCTCTAAAGAAGACAAATGGCTAACAAACCTATAAAAAAATGCTCATCATCCCTAATTATTAGAGAAATGCAAATCAAAACCACCCTGAGATACCATCTAACTCCAGTGAGAATGGTCCATATCACAAAATCTCAAAACTGCAGATGCTGGCATGGATGTGGAGAGAAGGGAACACTTTTACACTGCTGGTGGGACTGCAAACTGATACAACCTTTTTGGAAGGAAGCATGGAGAACCCTCAAAGAACTCAAGCTAGACCTTCCATTTGATCCTACAATACCATTACTGGGCAACTACCCAGAAGGAAAAAAATCCTTTTACCATAAGGGCTCTTGCACTAGCCTATTTATTGCAGCTCAATTTAAAATTACCAAAATGTGGAAACAGCCTAAATGCCCACCAACCCAGGAATGGATTAACAAGCTGTGGTATATGTACACTATGGAATACTATTCAGCCATTAAAAAAAAATGGAGACTTTACAGTCTTTGTATTAACCTGGATGGAAATGGAAAACATTATTCTTAGTAAAGCATCACAAGAATGGAGAAGCATGAATCCCAAGTACTCAATTTTGATATGAGGACAATTAATGACAATTAATGACATGGTGGGGGTGAGGGAAGGGGAGAGCAGAGAGAAGGAAGGAGCGAGGAGGATGAGGTCTTGGTGTGTGCCACACCTTTTGGGGGCAAAACACAATTGTAAGAGGGATGTTACCTAACAAATGCAATCAGTATAACATGGTTTCTTGTACCCTCAATGAATCACCAACAATAAAAAAAAAAGACACAAATAAATGGAAAAATATCCCCCCCAAAATGAAATTATGACATATACTCCAACATGAATGAAACTTGAGGACATTATGCTAAATAAGCCAGTCACAAAAAGACATGCTGTATGGTTACACTTATATGAAATACTTACAATAGTCAACTCACAGAGAAAGGAAGTGGAGTGTTGGCCCGAGGCTAGGAGGAGGGGAAAGAGGGGAGTTACAGTGTTTAATGGGTATAGTGTTTCAGTTTTGCAGAATGAAAAGAATTTCGGAGATGGATGGTCATGATGTAGTACAACATCATTAATGTGTTTAACATCAGCGAATTGTACATATAAAAGAGCTAAGATGGTAAATTTTATGTTATGTTTTTATCACATCAAAAATATTGGGAAAAACATATAATTCAGGTCATGTCACTCCTCTGCTCTCTGTCTGCCCTGCTCCTCTCCACCCTAATATCATCTATAGCTCCCTTCGCAGCGAGAAAGCTAACCCCCTTACAGTGACCTTTAAGTCCCTAGGGACCTGGGCCCACTTCCTCTCTGATCTCTTCTCCTCCCACTCCCATCGCCCACCTCACTCTATTGCAGCCACTCCAGCCTCCTTGCAGCTACCCAAACATGCAGGACACATTTCTACTTCTGGGCTTTGCATTGTTTTTTTCCTCTACCTGGAACGTTCTTGCTCTAGATGTGCATGTGGCTCCCTCTCTCACCTCCCCCAATCTTTGAACAGATCTTGCCTCCTTCATGAAGGCAGCTCTAATGACCCTCTATCTTGCCTACTCATCCAATCCCTGCTCCCTGCACTCCCAATTTCCTTTACCCAGTGCTACCTTTTCTTTGCTTTTTTTCTGTAGTGCTTATAACCTTCAACCTTATCTGATAAAGTATTTATTTATTACGCTTTTGTTTATTTTCTGTCTCCTTTGTAAGAATATAAGCTCAGGGGAGAGGGTTGGCAGGGATTTTTGTTCTGTTTAGTGCTGTATCCCAAGCACCCAGAATGGTACATGGAACTTAGTGGGCATGTCATAGATATTTATTGAAAGGAATGAATAAACAATTTCCATCTAGGGTTGAATTAGTAACTTTTAGCTTGGTAGTCAAAGGAAATTGACATGTTCCTACCCCTAGTCAAGTTAAAATTCAGGAGCATTTGTAGAATAAAATGTTGTAACAAGTCACCTGCTATCCTTAACTACTCTCCTTCAAAATATTAATATATATGTGTGCATACTTGTGTATATGTACGTTTATGTACACATGTATGTATATATAAAGTATGTGAAGTTGGATTAAAATGCACACTGAGGGAAGAATCACTGTGGATTGCAGAAGGGATGGGGCTTTGGTTAGAGGGTGTTTTGAGCTGCTGATTGTGTGTGCCCTCCCCTCCCGCATCACTTGACACATGTCAGGAGACAGTCTGATGCCCAGATTCCAATGCAGCACATAATTGGGACCCACTTCAGCTAACTGGCCAGCATTTTTCCTCTCTCACACTGAACAAATGGGGATCTGACTGCATGCAAGGTTGTAAGAGGGGTCTGGGGGAAACATCATTCTCTCTATCTTAACGTGAACTTTTCCTGGCAGCCAAAATGATGAGATGGAAAAAGGCAGACCAGTGGCTACTCGAGAAGTGCATTGGCGGGGTCAGAGGGATATGGCGCTTCTGTTCCTACCTCAAGAACAGTGCAGGTGGGAGTTGTTCCTGGGGTCTTTGCTAGTTCTTAACAGTTTCCAGGTTGCCCCGGAGCCCCAGTTGGCAGTGATGTGTGTCCGTGGTGAATACTAATTTAATGTGTAATAATGCAGTGGATAAAAAAGTCTTTGAAAACTGAGGTCAGTAGCATAGGTGTGATAAAAACAATCAGTTTTCCTTTCATTCATTCATGTATTCATTCATTCATCTAACACTATTTGTTGAGCACCACTGTGTGGCAGCCACTGTATACGTTGGGATACAGCAGCCTTAATTCCCTGCTCCATGTAGCTGCTACAGAGGAGGTGGACAAGGAACAAATAAATTAGGAACCACTGCTTCCTGTTCTAGTGGGTCCAGTAGTTGCTGCACGTGGGGAGGGTGGCAACTGGGACTGTTCGGTCTAGGGATAAGCCCTAGTTTTAAGATTGCAATCCTGGGTCTCCAGAAAGCAAGTAGGGGACAACTGGACAAACTGTATCTTTCATACTGCCACTCAGAGTTTGGCCCTGGCAAAGTTGTGTGTAATAAAGGGAATGGAGACTTTGTCACTTTTTAGCTCAAGGGTCCTTCTGCAGGCTCCTCTGGGTCTATGATCTAGGAAATGTTCTTTTTCCCCTGATAAGTTTTTGGACAAAATGCAAATGTCTCACGATCCATCCTTAGTTTGCAATTTTCCCTAAAGTGAGAGTTTATTTAAAAACAGCTACAAAAAGTCACAAACGATCCCAATGCATTAAGTTCTTTCTCCCCAGGCCTCCCATGTTCTCCCGCATTAGAACTTTTCTGGAGATGATGTCTTAACCGAAAGAAGTGACTAACAATGGTGTCTGATATAGTAAAACAGCAGCTATCTCCCCAGATGCAGACAATAAAGGGGCAAGATTAGGGTGCAGCTCTGTGCCTTCCCTGTCTGACCTCTAGGTGAAGACTTGGTGGATTTCTGGATCCTTGCTGAGAAGATCTTGAGCATAGACGAGACGGACCTGGAAGTGAGAGACTACTACCTGTCCCTGCTTCTCGTGCTGAAAGCCACCCATCTGCAGGAGGGTTCCAGGGTGGTGACACTCTGCAGAATGAACATAAGTAAGAATTATAAGGCATATTTGAAATAAAATCCTTGGGGGAGATAACAAAATAATCAATCCAGCATTTAACAACTTCCACTCTCCCCATCTTCTATGTATCAGGGATACCAGTGGGAACCTTCACCCCTAACCAGGAAGGGTTGGAACAGATCAGTTGTCCTTAGGCTGGTACTTGCTCCTTCCTAAGATATTACCTGCCAGTGAAAGCTGGGTGGAAGGAGGGAAAAGGAATTGAGACAGGGTAATCGTAAAGCTCCTGATTGTCTCAACTTGCATAGCCCTGTCATTTTATTTTTTAAATTGGAATTCTCTAGAACAAACTATAGTCTGCAGGCCATATGCATTACATATGGCCTATGGGCTAAAAATGCTTTTACATTTTTAAATGACTAAACAAAAATAGAAGAAGAAGATTATACCACATAAATTGTATATGATTTACAAGCCCAAAATATTTACCATCTGGCCCTTTACATAAAGAGTTTCCTAATCCCTTCTCTAGAGAATAAGATTTATTCATATTTGTTTGTTCATTAAATGAGGAGGCATTTCTAACCCAAATACAAACGTGTTCTGGAAGATCCAGTGTTTGGAATTAGTTATACACTCATCTCCTCATATAGGTAATTGAGAATTGATGACATTAAAATAAGGGGTAGTAAGGACTCCTTCAAATTATCCAATCCAAATACCTTCCTCCAGTCATGTCTGACCATGAGGAATCCTGTTCAGATGGGTGGGCTCTTGTTTTAAATCATCTTTTCTTGTGGTTTTTGCTTTTCTTCACAATAACATTCAATAGTCTAAAAAGGAACTCAGAGAATCACATAGAATGGCTTATTTCTATGGGAAAGGAGAAAGGTAATAAGGGCAAGGGGTAACTGTGTACTGAGCAAACCCTTAAACTATGTCCACTGTGTGTTTCACCTGTGCACACGCTAGGATTGCGTGAGGAACTAATGAAATGCCATACACAAAGAAACTTGGAAAAGTTTAAAAACCTCTCTAACATCATCGTCCCTGTCACTATCACATCATTTTCACCTTTTATCTCTCTGTATTTTTTTCAGAGTCCCTCTTGAACCTCTCCATCTGGCACCCTAACCAGACCACCTCCAGGAGAGAGATACTAAGCCACATGCAGAAGGTGGCTCTGTTCAAACTCCAGAGTTATTGGCTTCCCAACTTTTACACCCATGCCAAAATGGCCATGGCCAAGGAAGAAGCATGCCAAGGTCTGATGCAGGAATATGAGACTCGCTTGTGCAGTATTTGCTGCTCCCACACAGGCGGACTCCCTCTGAACATGACCATCAAGAAGAACGACCTCTTGCAGAAGGAGTACTCGAGCAGGAAAACCAAGAGGAAGATGTGGCAGTTGATGGATCCTGGTTCTTGGTTTCTGGAAATGGACTCTGAGCCAGATACCAACATTATGCCCCCAAAGGAGATGGGTCCTCAAGAAAAGGTGGTGAAACAAATCTCTCCCCAGAAAGTTGATTCTTCAAAGGAGAAAATAATTAATCCCCTGGAAAAGCATTGTCACTCTGTCAGGAAGTTGAGCATGAAGAAGAAAGCCAAGAGTCACCTCCATATGGAGGGCCTCTTTGAGACGAGGTTCACTACTCACCTGAGGATTGCCACTCCCATCACACATTACTCCTCCCAGATAACTATGAAGAAGGCCAGCAAACAAAGCCTCTCCATCGGGTATACCCACTGGGCCTTGTGTGCTGATGCTTATGCAGGGAGTCCTTTTCGGAGCCACCTGAAGAAACAGAATTTGAAAGTGGAGACCCAACTTCTGGACCTCTGGCAGGACCTGCACCATTTCCTTGGTGTCCTGATGAACAACAGAAAGAATGGGAATGCCGTATTTCGTCACATGCTGGGTAACAGAATCTGTGAACTCTACCTGAATGAGCAGCTTGGTCCACCCTTACCACTCAAATCCCAGATCATCCGTGGCCTGAAGGAATTGCTGCCTTATGGGAATGTGAACCCCTGGATTCCCAAAGCCCAGAAGGAAATCTGCAAGGTAGGCTGTGTCTTACAGAAATGGGTTAGTATCTTGCAGATTAAGCCAAGACTGACCAGAACAGATCATCTATATTGGCTTAGTTAGAGATATAATAACCCACATAAATCTTCACATATTGAAGAGTTGGTTGATCTTTTAAGGCACAAAATTTGTAGTTGCCCCCAAACCAGCCAAAATTCTGAAGTAGAGTAGGTGAGGCATTGTCAGTATCCATTCCTTTTACACTTCCTCCTTACATGTAGTCTCCCCAAACTCTGAACTTCAGAGCATTGTATGAGGGAAGTTTTAAGAAATCTGTGGCTCAGTGAGTAGGGCGCCGGCCCCATATACTGAGGGTGGTGGGTTCGAACCTGGCCCAGCCAAACTGCAACAAAAAATAGCCAGGTGTTGTTGTTGGCGCCTGTGGTCCCAGCTGCTTGGGAGGCTGAGGCAAGAGAATTGGCTAAACCCAAGAGGTTGCTGTGAGCTGTGATGCCATGGCACTCTACTGCGGGCAACAAAGTGAGACTGTCTCTAAAATAAAATAAAACAAAGTAAAAATAAGTCTGTTATAAATACTATGTATTGAAAAGTATTTTGCTAGGCTAGCTATCAAGGAAATTGCCAATTGGGAGGGGTTTATTCTTTTCACAAAACGTCCAATAAAAGTAAGGGAATGTCCTAAAGGTTCACAGGAAGTGAAGGCCATAGCATGACTATTGTATTCAGTGCTTGGCAGGAAAACAAATGGAAGAGTCAATTTGGGCAACAGATGAAAACCAATTAAGAGGGGCTACTAACCAAAGGAATTGGTGAGGCAGAAGGAAAACAAGAACAGTGCAATACCACAAGACCAGTAAGGGTAAGATGCTTCTATTATTGCTTGGCATGAAGAATTGAGGAAAAGGAGCAACTACTAGAACCAGGAGAGAAAGAGCTGCCTTGAATGGGACAATAGCTGAATTGGCAATAGCTATCATCCTCAGTCAAGGGATATAACCACTTCACAGTGCTGTAGCTTGTAGGGTTTAAGGGAATAGATAGCCCAAGCTCACTCTCTTGCTTTCCTGTCTCCTGCCATGACACCTCATCTGATGAATCCAATCAGAGGACAAGGGAGCCTGTTGAAATTGTCCATACAGGTTAACCTTCCAAGGCACAAGCAGAGAGTAGATCTGGTGGAGCAAATAGATTTAAACAGCAAATTATTTAGTGCATTATAATGTATTTACCTTTTAAAGCACATTAACATACATTTTCTCCTTTATGTTTCATAGCACTTCAAAGAGGCAGACAAAGTAGTATTGTTGCCTCTGTTATATGGATGAGAAAAACGAGAGTAAGATATCATAGTAAGTGAATTAGTCTAAAGAAGGCATGAAGCTGGCTAATGGATGATTCAGGATCAGAACCTAGGAGTTCTTGGCTCTAAGTCCAGCATGAATTCCAATATATCATAATTATCCAAGTTTGCACATGCAGGTAGTCTCAGACCATATCAGTCCGGTAGATCCACAGGCAATGCTCTCCTTTGCACAATTCTTAATTAAGAAGAGGCCTTCCTGCCTACCATGGAGGCACATGGGGCTGAAAGCTCAGGCTAGGATTATGCTTCTCAGATCATCAAATTTCCACAGTAAATCTCCCTGACTGTGCCTTGGTCTTCTGTAAAGACATTGAAGATACTTGTATATAGATAAGACTGGCACATGAAAGCTTCTCAAACTAGAAATCTTGCTATCATCCTTTCACCCATACCTAGTCCATTGGAAGTGAACATTTCTTCCCTCCTTTGTAACAACCATTCTCAGTCAAGACCCATCCTTCTTAACAGTATTATGGTAACGGCCTTCTTGATGCCTCTGTGTCTGCCTTGCCCATCAGAAGGCTCATTTTCATACCAACCACAGTGATTCTGACCAAACATAAATAATTTAACTGAAAATAGGAAAGTGAAGGCCTTGAAAACAGATGACTTTCTATCTCAGTAAAGCCATTTTACTTGCAGTAAAATCCAAAGTCCCTGGTAAAACTAACAAGGCCCATATGATCTGTACTCTCCCTCTTTTCTCTGGATTCATCTATCATTCTTCCCCCTGTGTTCATCCTCACCTATGCAAGGAATACTACCAGCTTGGCTGTACTGTGCTGTCTAACACAGCTTAGTCTGTGTTAGAAGACCACGCACAGACTTAGTCAAAAGGCACCTTCTCAAGGAGAGCTTAGCCATTTCATACAGGGTAATCATAAAGTTCGTGACCTTAAACATAAAACACAAACTGTATGGTCACCTTGTATAAAATTTTAACCATACCCCAATTCCAGCAATATGATGGAATAGGAGGACCCCAGCCTTTGTTCACCCACATGAACACTGTCTTGGCAACTATCCACAGATAAAGGTGCCTTTTGAGGAACTTTGGGGGCCAGGTAGGAGGTTGCCACCCCTCAGTGAATTCAACTTACGAGCAAGAAAAGCTGCTTTGAAAAGGCAGCCCTACCAATCATGGTCCTGTATGAAAGTACAGTATCAACCCCAATCCCTAAGGACTCAGCTCCAGCCTTATTTGTTTATGATGCCACCAGCCACACCCTTCTATGATCCTAGCAGAAACCAGGCCTGCCTGAAACCTTGGTAACAGGCCCACTGACTAAAGACAAAACCTGAGTGGATGTGGATGCGGCCCTGTGACTCAGATCCATCCTGCTCAGTTGAACTTCTAGGGGAAGTATCATCTGCCCAGAGATTCAGCAGGAACCACACTCCAGTATGCTCCTGGTAACAGACTTGCTGACCATAACCTTGATTGTGGACCCTGAGGGCAGTCCCAAGCAATTGTGGACCTAGAGGAAGCCACATCTGGCAAAGGCTCTGCCACACCACTGGCAGATCTAGCTTCAGTCCTGGTCACCTATGACTCAACTCTAGCCCTGACTGCTTGTATACCTGGATGAAGCCCCAAATGCCCACAGACAAAGCTCCAGCTCCATTTTCTCACAGATACAGATCCAGTTTCATCCACCCACAGACTCAGTGGCCTCACCTGTGGAACTCAACAGTAGGCCTGCCTGGAGACATCGCCAGCCAACTGGTCCTGAATCTCTTACTCGGCTAACTAGTGAACATCTTTATTCACCAAAACAAGTCCGTGAAGATTGGAAGAGGTAACTACTCCTTCAAATGCACACATACCAATGCAAGGGTATAGGGATCACAAAGAATTAGGTACACATGACATCACCAAAAGAATTAATAAACTTTCAGTAGCTGAACTTAAAGAAATGGAGATCCATGAACTCCTTGAATTGCCTTCAAGAAGTTCAATGTGTTACAAGGAAACACATATGAACAACAAAATAAAATCAAGAAAAAAAAATGCATGAGCAAAATTAGAAGTTCAATTAAAAATTAGAAACCATTAAAAAAAGAGTCAAACAGAAATCCTGGAGTTGAAGAATACAATGACTGAAATGAATAAACAGCAGACTCAATCAAGAAGAAAGAATCAGTGAACTCAAAGACAGATCATTTGAAATCATCTGGGTAGGGGAATAAAAAGAATAACAAAGAGTAAAGAAAGCCTATGGGACTTGAGGGACACCATCAAGTAAATTAATATACACTTCTTGGAAATTTTTGAAGGAAAAGAGAGGGGGGAAGGGGGTAGAAAGTTTATTTAAAGAAATAATCGGCTTAGCGCCTATAGCACAGTGGTTACAGTGCCAGCCACAGACACGGAACCTGGTGGGTTCAAACCTAGCCCAGACCTGTTAAACAACAATGACAACTGCAACCAAAAAATATACAGACATTGTGGCGGGCACCTGTAGTAGTCCCAGCTACTTGGGAGGCTGAAACAAGAGAATCCCTTGAGCCCAAGAGTTAGAGGTTGCTATGAGCTGTGATGCCACGGCAATCTACCCAGGGCGACATACTGAGACTCTGTCTCAAAGAAAAGAAATAATATCTGAAAACATCATGAATCCGTGGAGAGAACATCTACATTTCTGAAACTCAAAGATCTCCAAATAGTGAATCCAAAGAGGCATATAACAAGACATTTTATAATTAAATTGTCAAAAGATAAAGACAAAGATCATTTTGAAAGCAGCAAGTGAAAAATGGCATGTTCTGGCGGCTCCTGTGGCTCAGCGAGCAGGGCGCTGGCCCCATATACCGAAGGTGGCAGGTTCAAGCCTGGCCTCGGCCGAACTGCAAAACAAAAAAATAGCCGGGCGCTGTGGCGGGCGCCTGTAGTCCCAGCTACTCGGGAGGCTGAGGCAAGAGAATGCCTAAGCCCAGGAGCTGGAGGTTGCTGTGAGCAGTGTGATGCTGCGGCACTCTACCCAGGGCGATAAAGTGAGACTCTGTCTCTACAAAAAAAAAAGAATACCTGGAGTTTTGCTACCCATCCCTATGAAGGTGCATTCACTTTGGTCACTGAGGTAACCTTTCTGGGGCTGGGGAGATTCTATTAATGTGTTATTCAGCTCCTCTAAAATCCCAGGAAGCTAGTTTTGCTCTGAAAGATAACAAAGCTGAGGACAGATCCTTCATCAAACCTATGTTATCAAATAAATATGACTAGGAAAATCCCATCAAAATTAAGAAACAAATTTAAATTTCTAGGCTATAAAATAACATATGTAAATACTATAAAATAAATATATATGTTTTTACCAAGCCTTAGTTTTCTCATCTATAAAAATAGGCCTGACCGTAGCACACTCTGAAGGGTAAGGGTTAAATATAGCCAGGAATAAGAAAGGACAGTTGTGCACAACATTTAAGATACATGTAATATTTTTTCTATTTTTCTTTCTTCTACTTGTTAGTGATTAAATGAGAAGTTTCACTCTGCTGTTCTACAAAGCAGTAAAAATTAAAGATTCTGTTGCATCCTATCTGTGAAATCAAAGACAGAATCTAAAAATTAAAAATAGATTGGTTGGATTTTATAAAACAAAACAAAAATCCTTTGTCAAATAACACCAAAAAATGACCAGGCACAGCAATTTACTCTTATAATTTTAGCACTTTTGTAGGCTGAAGTAGAAAGATAGCTTTAGGCCAGGAGTTAGAGACCAGGTGCTGAAGGGAAAAAACCCTTACCCCTAGAATATTATATCCTACAAAAATATCCATCAAGCATGAAAGAGAAATAAAGACTTTTTACCAGACCAAACAAACAAATAAACCTCTGAGGGATTTCATCAATACCAAACCTGTCCTACAAGAAATACTAAAAAGAACTCTTCCATTTGAAAGAAAAGAACATTAATAAATAATAAATCATCTGAAAGTATACAACTCACTGAAAACAGTGAGTACACAAATATTCTATTACTGAAATTACAGTGCACAAACCACTTATATCTTGAGTAGGAAGACTATAAGACAAACCTATCAAAAATAACTACAACTTTTTGAAAGATAAATGGTATAAAAATGTGGAGGGAAAAAACCCAAAAAGTTAAAAAGCAGAGTGGATGGAGTTAAAGAATAGAATTTACATTAGCTCTCTCTTTCTTTGTTTGTAGAGTTGTCATATGTTTAAAATAATTGGTTCTAAAATGGTTTTTGCAAGCCTCATGTTAACCTAAAATAAAAAATCATATAACAGGCTCAGCGCCTGTGGCTCAAGCAGCTATGGCGCCAGCCACATACACCTGAGCTGGTGGGTTCGAATCCAGCCTGGGGCCACCAAACAACAATGATGGCTGCAAACAAAAAAATAGCCGGGTACTGTGGCGGGCGCCTGTAGTCCCAGCTACTTGGGAGGTGGAGGCAGGAGACTCGTTTGAGCCCAGGAATTGGAGGTTGCTGTGAGCTGTGATGCTATGGCATTCTATCCAGGGTGACAGCTTAAGGCTCTGTCTGAAAAAAAAAAAAGGTAACAAAATACCCCCAAAATAAAAATCTAGAAACTAAAACACACTACCAGAGAAAATCATTTTTAAAAGGAATATAGGAAAGAAGGAGGAAAGAAAGGGAAGACGATAAATAACCAGAAGTCAAGTAACAACATGGCAGTAGTAAATCCTTACATATCAATAATAGCACTGAATGTGATTGGACTAAACTTTCCATTCAAAAGACATATAGTGGCTGCAGAGATGATAAACAAGATCTAACCATATGTTGTCCGCAAGAAATATACTTCACCTATAAAGATACATATAGATTGAAAATAAAAGAATGAAAAAAAAATCCCATGTAAATGGAAACCATAAAAGAGCAGGAATAGCTATGCTTCTATCAGATGAAATAGATTTCAAGACAAAAACTATAAAAAGAGATAAAGAGGCTTTTATGTAATCATAAAGAGGTCAATTCAGCAAGAGGATATAATAATTCTATCATATATGCACCCAGCACTTGGGCACCCATATACAGCATATATTATCAGAGCTAAAGAACCAGACCCCATATAACTATTGGAGTGGAGACTTCAACACTCCACTTTTAGAATTGGACACATCACCTAGACAGAAAATCAACAAAGAAAACATTGGACTTAACCTTCACCATAGACCACATAGGACTAACAGATATTTAGGTTTCATCCAATAGCTGCAGAATACACATTCTTCTCCTCTGCTCAGGAATCATTCTCAAGGATAGACCATATGTAAGGCCATAAAATAATTCCTAAAAATTCAAAACAATTGAAATCATACCAAATATTTTCTTTGACCATGATGAATAAAACTACAAATCAGTCACAAAAGAAAGAATGGAAAATATATAAATACATGGAAATCAAACAATATGCTCTTGAATGACAAGTAGGTCAATGAAGAGATTAATAAGGAAATGAAAAAATTACTCAAAATAAAATAAAAACATATCAAAAAACCTATGGGATACAGTAAAAGCAGTTAATAAGAGGAACATTTATAGCAATAAACACCTACATCAGAAGAGTATTAAAGCTTCAAATAAACAATCTAACAATGCATCTCATAGAACTAAGAAATCAAGAGCAAACCAAACCCAAAATAGGTAAAAGAAAATAAATTATAAAGATCAAAGCATAAATAAATGAAATTGAAACAAAACTTCAAAAGATCAATGAAATGAAAAGTTGTTGTTTAAAAAGATAAACAAAATTGACATATCTTTAGCCAGATGAAGAAAGAGAGAAGAGCCAGATAAATAAAACTAGAGATGAAAAAGAATATATTATCACCGATACTGCAGAAATTCAAAGGATCTTTAGAGACTACTATGAGCAACTATATGCCAATAAATTGGAAATCCTAGAAGAAATAAATAAATTCCTAGACATACAACCTACCAAGATTGAAATAGGAAGAACTCTAAAACTTGAATGAACCAATAATAAGTAATAAGATAGATGCATTAATAAAAAGTCTCTCTCAAAGAAAAGCCTAGGACCTAATGGCTGAATTCTTTTAATTCCAAGCATTAAAAGAAAAATTAATACCAACCTTCTATAAACTATTCCAAAAAATCAAAGTGGAAGAAATACTTCCAGATTAATTCTGTGAGGCCTGTATCAATCACCCTGATATTGAAACCAGACAAAAAAGAAAACTATAGGCCAGTATCTCTGGTGAAAAGAGATGAAAAAAATCCTGAACAAATACTGGCAAACCATATTCAACAATACATTAAAAAGATTATTCATCATGATAAAGTGGGATGTATCCAGGGATGCAAGGATGGTTCAACATATACAAATCAATATGAAACATCATATCAACAGAACAAAAACCATACAGTCATTCAACTGATTCTAAAAAAGCAATTGATAAAAACTCTCAAAATCTAGTTATAGAAGGAAACTACCTCAACATGATAAAAGCCATGTATGACAGAGCCACAGTGAGCATCATATTGAATGGGGAAAAACAAGTTTTTTCCCTAAGATCTGGAACAAAACAAGGATGCTCACTTTCACCATTATTATTCGAAATAGTACTGGAAGTTCTAACTAGAGCAATCAGATAAGAGAAAAAAATAAAGGGCATCCAAATCGGAAAGGAGGAAATCAAATTATCCTTGTTTCTAGATGATACTATGTATGAGTGTGTATCTAGAGAAACTAAAAGACTTCACAACAAAATTAGTAGACTTGTTAAACAAATTTAGTAAAGTTACAGGATACAAAATCAATAGCATTTTTTTTATTGGTGGGGATCTGTTGAGGGTACAAAGATCCAAGTTACACTTACTGCATTTGCCAAGCAAAGTCCCTCTTATAAATGTGTTCCTCCCCACAAGAGGTGTACCAAACACTGTGACCCCCCACCTTCTCCTTCCTTCCCTAGCATTTTTATATTTTATAGCATTTTAATAGGTATTTTATATGCTACAATAAGAAATCTGAAAAAGAAAGTAATCCCATTTACAATAACTACAAATAAAATAAAATACCTAGGATAAATTTAATCAAAGAAATGAAGGCTCTATAGTGAAAACAAAAAACACTAATGAAAGAAGTTGAAGAGAACACAGGAAAAGGGAAGCATTTTATGCTCATGTATTTAAAGAATCAACATTATTATCAATAAAATGTCTATACTACCCAAAGTCATCTATAGATTCAATGCACTTGCCATCAAAATTCTGATGATATTATTCACAGAGGTAGAAAAAATAATCCTAAAATTTATGTAGAACCATGAAAGACCCAAAATAGCCAAAACCATCCTGAGCAAAAAGACCAAAACTTGAGGAATTGCATTACTTAACTTCAAATTATATTATAGGAACCAGAACATGGTACTAGCATAAAGATAGATACATAGACCAATAGAACAAAATAGCCCAGAAATCCACACATCTATGGTGAATTTATCTTTGACAAAAGGGAAAGAACATACAGTGGGGAAGGGGTAGTCTCTACAGTAAACAGTCTCTTTAGCAAAAAATCAATAAGCAAAAGAATGAAAGTAGACTCTTATTTTACTATATGCAAAAAGTCAAATCAAAATGGATTAAAGGCTTAAATCTATGGCCTGAAAATACTCAAAGAAAACCTTGGGGAAACACTTCAGAACACTGGTCTGGGCAAGGACTTCTTGAATAAAACCCTGAAAGCACAAGCACGCAAAGCAAAATGAACAAATGGGATCACATCAGGCTAAAATCTTTTGCACAGCAAAGGAAATAATCAACAAAGTGAAGAGACAACTCACAGAATGGGAGAAAATATTTGCAAACTGCCAACCTGACAAGGGACTAATAACTAGAACATATAAGAAGCTCCAACATCTCCATAGGAAAAAATAAAGTAATCCAATTAAAAAATGGGCAAAGGACCTGAATACACATTTCTCAAAAGAAGGCAAATAAATGGCCCACAGGTATATGAAAAAAAATGCTCAAAATCATTAGTCGTCAGAGAAATGCAAATCAAAGCTAGAATGTGGTATCATTTCACTGAGGTTAAAATGGCTTTTACTAAAAAAGACAAGCAATAACAACTACCGATGAGGAGGTAGAGAAAGGGGAACCCTCATAACTTGTTGAGAGGGATGAAAATTGACGCAATCACTATGGAGAAAAGTATGGAGATTCCTTAAACAACTAAAAATGGAACTACCATATGACCTACCGATCCCACTCACTGCTGGGTGTTTAACCAAAGAAGGGAAAATCAGTATATCAAAAAGATACCTGCACTCCCATGTTTTTCGCTACAATATTCAACATAACCAAGATTTGGAATCAACCTAACTGCCCATCAATGGATTAATGGGTAAAGAAATTGTGGTACACACATACAATGTAATATAGCCACAAAAAAGAATGAAATCCTTTCATTTGCAACAACATGGATGAAACTAGAGAGCATGATAGTAAGTGAAATAAGCCAAGTACAGAAAGACAAATCTCACATGTGTTTTCTAATATGAGGGAACTAAATATTAAAAACAATTGACTTCTCACAGACAAAGAATAGAATAATGGTTACTAGTAGCTAAAAAGTGTGGCAAGAGGGCAGGGATAAGTCAGGGATTATTAATGAGTATAAAAATATAGTTAGATAGAATAAACAATATTTGACAGCACAGCAAAGTGAGCATCGTTGAAGAATGTGGTGCAAGCAGAGACCTGAAAAAAAATAAATAAAATAACTAGAAGAGTGGAATTGGAATGTTCCTAACACAAAGAGATGATGGGTGCCACGATTACTGTGATTTGATTAATTTACATTGTATGCCTGCATCAAAACATATGTACCCTATGAAGATATACAACCATAATAATCATAATAATTAAAAAAAAGAAAAGGCAAAAAGTTAGTACTGAGCTTCGTGGGCTATCCAGTAAGACTGAAGTTTATTGAGATTCTACCTTTGGGATATAATTGAGTTCTTTTGGCATTCCCCAAACAGTAAATATTGAAAAGCTCAATTTTAACTAATATATACGCCTATAAACAAAACCCTTTAGCCTGGTTCTCATTAATAAAACTAAAATCTATTTCCATTGACTTCTGGAAGAAATTGATTTTCTCCTTTCTTCCTTTGATAAACAATGATAACTATGTTCTGAAAAAATATTGTCAACATGCTGTGTCTTCTTCCCCAGTGTCCAATCAAATTAAAACTATTCACCACCACCCCACTCCAATTCAGACACAAATTTCTTTTGTCAGAATATATACATCATGGGTAAAAATACAACCTTCAAACTTGAGTTAGTAGGAAAAAAATGATCTTAACAACATGTCACCAGACCAAATTTTAAAAATTGACAGGTCTTTCTAAGAATGGATCAATCTCTATACGATTTATTATGAAGCAAAATGAAAAGGCCCAGGAAACGAAGGGAATTTTTACTTAAATTAATTTTACTTTATGTTGTAATTTGAATTCATGCTGAATTCTAAATTTCTATGCTTATTTTATGGCACAAAAGCTCATATGTGGTTCTTAAATATATTTGCTTAGCATATCTGTATATGTGAAAGCCCATCGCATCTACAATGAGACCATTGCTACCTATGACTAAAGCCTACTGGGCTGCAGTAGCAGTTGGTGTGGTTTGTTACTAAGCACTTCAAAGTTTGATCCAGTTTGTTTCTTGAGAACCTAAACTATTCTACCCAATTGGTGATTGATGTTGCTAGGAAGTTACCATGTGGTAGCTAACATGTATTGACTTCTTGGTACCAGAGATTGTTTTAAGTATTTTACATATGTCATCTCATTTGGTCTTGAAGACAATGCTGTTATTACTATGCAATTTTATTTGAGGAATTCATAGATGGATAAAAGCTTAGTCAATAGAAAGTGTTTTAGTTGCCTTTCTCCAGTTGTACAAGGCCTGACAACTAAGTTCACAAACTTGCCACTGTGCACTTACGTTGGCAATACTGTACAAACACCTTGGTAAGTTTTCGTAACTGGTATCTCAGTGTCTCACAGTTGTGTCTGTGTCAACATGTGATGGTGTCTTGCTGAGTGGCATTCATTATTGTGTGTGTGTGTTTTTGAGACAGAGCCTCAAACTGTCACCCTGGATAGAGTGCTGTGGCATCACAGCTCACAGCAACCTCCAATTCCTGGGCTCAAGCAAGTCTCCTGCCTCCACTTCCCAAGTAGCTGAGATTACAGACACCCACCACAAC
>CAUYON010016593.1:0-34038 GCA_963573935.1 Arctocebus calabarensis | reverse complement strand
CAGAGGAGCTAGAGACAGTCCAATAGGAGAGCTACTTTTATAAAGATGCCGTCAGGGCGGGGTGAATGTGAGTCCCCCAGAGCCTGCTCTCTCCTCGGTAGACTGACAACACCGAGGTTATGGGCCCAAGGACACAGGCCAGGGAGAGGCTCACATAGAAAAGAGGAGGCAGGCTGAGGCACCGTCTCCACCTCTCGGGAGCAGTGGCCTGACAAGGGAGCTCCAGTGGCTGCAGCCTTGGCCCATGGGATGGCCCCCTCTCTTTCCTGAACACGGGTGAGAGGCACATGTCTCAAGGCACCCAGTTAGCCTCTCTGTGGTTTAAAAGTTTTAAAATTGATATGACATGAAATGGGCAGATGTCAGAGAAAAGGAACTCTCCAAAGCAGGAGGAAATTAAACCACCACTAATAACATTAATAATCACAGATGATGTGCTGGAACCCACATAGTCACTGTGCCCTCCCAGAAACCCTATGAGTTGGGTGTTGTCATTATCGCCTTTCAGAAATGGAGGCCCAGAGGGTGAAAGAGCTTGTTCAGAAATGGAGGCCCAGAGGGTGGTAGAGCTGCCATTGGAACAAATTTCCCCAAGGTGGGCTAAGATCCCTACACCCTGTGTGAAACCATCACGTCAAACGCTTCCTGAGAATGCCTCCCTGTCAGCCCACAGCAACATGCTCTTGTCTCCTGAGGGTCTAGGTCAGCCCTGGCCTGAAGCTGAGCTCAGTTCACATCGACAAGCCCTCCCCTTTGTTTGGTGAACTATGGCCATGTCAAACCCGTGTTCCTTGAAATCAGTGACCAGTGATCAGTGATCAGTGAACTGAATCAGTGATCAGTTACTATTAGGAAGTCTTAACTGGAAATTGGCAGCAGGAAAAGGCAGACACTAATACAGGCCACAAAAAGAAAAGTGCTTCTTTGAAATTTAAAACAAGGGAAGCAAAACTAGCATTTTACATGATCACTTACCTCTTTCTGAAAACACTTTTGGTACCCACAGATGATAACTTCAGCTACATTATGCAAAGTGAGAAACACAGGAATGGCCTGAAAGAAAACAGAATAAGAAGCATGAAAATATTTTCTTCCATCTCATAATCAATTGGTTCTTGATTTTCCCTTAAAAGTAAAGATACATGGGATACATTCTGGCATTTGCACCCCCCATCTCTCCAGCATGGATTCTTGTCCAGGGCTCTGTGCCCTTTGCTATAGTCTTCTTGGTAGGGTAGACGTAGAGGCTCGCCCCTCCTGTGGGCAGTCTCATCAACAAGCATTTAGTACATCTCTGGTGTATCAGGCACTGTGCTTGCAGGATCCCATTCTGTGAGCACAGTGGAAGGAGACAGGAGTCTGTCCCCATCAGGTGGACACACCTAACCCAGCCCAGGGACAACAAGCCTTCCCGGAGGAAGTGAAGTCCGAAGTCTAAAGGAGAACCAGATGATGAACTAGCATGGATGTGGGAAAGCGTCACAAGCAGAAGAACACACAGAAACCCAAAAGAGGGTGAATCCTGCTCCTCCAAGGACCTGGAAGAAGTGAGCAGGGGGAGCACAATGAGGAAGGGACAAGTTGGGAAGAGGACAGTGGAGGATATTCTTGGGCCATACCAGGAAATTAGGATGGTCCTGTGAGCCCCACAAACCATAAAGAATTTGTAAGTAACCGAAGACATGACCTGCAAGTATAAAGGAACTTGGACTGCAGGGTACAAGGCAGGTGGCAAAGATAGCTGCAAAATCTAGGGAAGTCACAAGGTGAAAAATGGCCCCCCTGAAAGATAGCCACATCCTAATCCTTGGAACTGTGAATGTTACATGACATGGAAACAAGAGGGTCTTTGCAAATGGCAGTAAATGAGGATGTTGAGATGGAGGAATGATCCTGGATTACCTGGGAGGCCCTAAATGCCATCACATGGATCCTTAAAAGAGGGGTGCAGAGGGCAGCACCTGTGGCTCAGCAAGTAGGGCGCTGGCCCCATATACTGAGGGTGGTGGGCTCGAACTCAGCCCCGGCCAAACTGCAACAAAAAAATAGCTGGGTGTTGTGGCAGGCACCTGTAGTCCCAGCTACTTGGGAGGCTGAGGCAAGAGAATTGCCTAAGCCCAGGAGTTGGAGGCTGCTGTGAGTTGTGATGCCACAGCACTCTACTGAGGGCAATAAAGTGAGACTCTGTCAAAAAAAAAAAAAAAAAAAAAACAGTGGTGCAGAGACGTGACACACACAGACTAGGGGTAATGTAAACACAGAGGCAGAGCTTAGAGTGATGTAGCCACAAGCCCAGGAATCCCAGAGGCCACTGGAAGCTGGAAGAGGCCAGGAATAGACTGTCACCTAGTGCCTCAGGAGGGAGCACCACCCAGCCAACACCTACATCTCAGCCCAGCAACACTGATTTCAGACTTCTGGACTGCAGAACTGTGGAGGGAACACACTTCAGCTGTTCAAAGTCACATGAGTATGTGGTTTTGTTAAAGCAGCTACAGAAAACTAACACAAGGAATGACCAGACAGTGGTCTGAACTTGGTAATGGCAGTGAAGACAGAGAAAAGCAGACATGTTAAGGAAATATTTAGGAGACCAAATTGAGGTTAAGTATCTAAATAACTGGGATCGACTTTGCATTAAGAAAAATGGGGAGAGGCTCGGCACCTGTGGCTCAACGGGCTAAGGCGCCAGCCACGTACACCTGAGCTGGCGGGTTAGAATCCAGTCCCCGGGCCTGCCAAACAACAATGACGGCTGCAACAAAAAAAAAAAAAATGGCCGGGCGTCGTGGCGGGCGCCTGTGGTCCCAGCGACTTGGGAGGCAGAGGCAAGAGACTCGCTTGAGCCCAGGAATTGGAGGTTGCTGTGAGCTGTGATGCCATAGCACTCTATCCAGGGTGATAGCTTGAGGCTCTGTCTCAAAAAAAAAAAAAGAGGCAAGAGACAGTGGGACGGGAAAACTCTTGTCCAGAGAGAGTTTTACATCCAGACTGAAAAGACCATTGACTTTCTTTGTTATCATCTGCATCAGGCCTCAGTGTGAAGTCTAGGGCCACACAAGGGGAGTGGGTGCCTTACCCAAAGCCCTGGCAGAGAAGCATTCATGAGGGGGAAGAGATGGGGACCAACCCCAAAGTCAGAAATGGGTAGGTTTCCCATGCAGACTTGTGTTTCCATCTGCCAAAGGTCTCTTCACAGTACGTTTATTATAATGGATGGGTTCCTTCTCCATCTCTTCTGCTGGGTTCTCAGTTGCCAGGATGCAGGGATTGTGCCTTACTCTCCTTACTCACCCCAGCTGCTAGTGCAGCCCCTGTGCTCATTGCAGACTTACAGAGTGAGTGGATGAGTGAATGACTGTAACAGGCTAGCGTGAACGAGTGCAGCACATACAGACTGACCTAGGGTCAAGAGCCACTTGCATTCCTCCCAGTTTAACCAAAATTAACTTTGAATTGAAGGCTTTTCCTCCATGTTATGGGCAGTATAATTTACTAACCATGGGCACATCTAATATTTCTGAGTCTCAATTCTCTAATCTCTATAAAAGAAATGCTAATAGAACCTACCTCACAGATGGTTGAGAAAATCAAATTGGAGCACATTAGTTCAGTGCCTGGTATGATGTAATTGTCCAGGAAATGTTAGCTTTTATAATTATGATGTGCTTTCATATTTCCATGTTTTTAAAGGGCTTAAAACATACACGTATGGCTGACATTTGTGCCTGGGTGAGGAAACCACGAGAGCATCATCTCCAGTGTGGCCAGAGGTGACAAGGCCACTGGTAAGAAGATCAGGCTACTCTATGCAACATGCTCCAGGAGGCCTGGCCCTGGTCAGACCACAGAGGGCAAGGGATACATCCCTGATAGTATTCTGGTCCTGTCACAGAGACAGTTAAGGGAAGGATGTTGAAGTCACCACTGTAACACCTGCTCCATGTCCAAGTATCCTTTGCGTCAGCCCCACTCAGAGAACCCCTTCTGGATTGGGGCAACATTATAACACTCACAGGCACTAAGCACTGTGACTTTGTGGGCTCCTTCCTCCATAGGAAAAATATTCAAAATTGTATTTTGGGACTACATTGGTGTCAACATGAAATTATTAATATAGACACAAAAATGTACATACATTTTAAGAAATGAAAACAACTAAAACTATATTAAAATTGTAATACTCAATATATCGTGATAACAAAAGATGAATACAAGTCACATTTGAGCACCTCTTGTAATTGCAGAAGTCAAATGTGACTCGTCTATTATCATTTTAATACGGTTTTCCCCTTTCTTAAATTGTGTACACATTTTTTTGGCACCCTCTGCATATTACATCACTGAGATAGGATCAAGATGGCCAACCACACACAGGTAGCCTACACCTCCACCATGGGGAGGCGCCAGAACGGTAAGCAGATCCTCACATTTTAAGCAGATCACGGAGGAGAGAATTCTTGGATTCACCAGGGAAGTGATAAGAAGAATGAAAAGTGGGTATGAAGAGGGTTCACGGCAATGTGCCCAGCCAGGGACTGGCTCACAACTGGGCCAAGGTCCTGGATGTGGTGAAATAATGAGAGAAGCCCTTGGGGCTCCACTCTGTAAGAGGAGCTTTTATAATCTAGAAACACCCTCTGCCCATCCAGGTCCCTGGCCTAACTTAGGGAGTTGCTCGGAGATTTCACAGAGACACTGTTCCAGAAGGGGAACTGGTATGAAATGCCAAGGTCTTCAAGCCTAGAACAGCTTAAGCTGGTGCCATTCTGGGAGCCTAGGCAACAGAGAACCATAGGTGTACCTGCGGCCTGGGCAGGGCTCCAAGGGGAGACAGACCTTCCCGTGAATCTCTGGGAGGGTCTCCACTGCCCTGCTGTGGCCTCCTCTGGAGATTGAGCCAGATAGACATCATTGCCCACAGTCTCTCGTTGTTGCTGAGTCTTTCTAGTTACAAGTTCAAGGTGCCATTGGAGGGTTTAACACTGATCTTTGCCCTCTCTCAGGATGGGTTTGGGCTCAATGCTAATGAGGTCCCTGCCTGGTTGGGGAGGGGCAGAGAAGCCAGGCTTTCCAGCATACCTCAGGGACAATGCCCACCATCCTGCAGCCAACTGCTATGGGATCAAGTCTTAAGCAAACTGTACTCCCCACAGTTTCCTGCCAGTGCAACCTGCCTGAAAAGGACCCTGCCCTTTTGGCACAGAGGGTGCCAAAAAATGTATATACAGGCCCAGGAGATCATTTTGGGAGTTTGAAGCTGAGCTGAATTCTGGTAAATGCAGTCATGCCCAGCTAAGGAGCAATAGGGGAGCCCCAAGCTCTCCTATCCACATCTAGAACAATCCAACCATCCTCCTGCTACATACTGCTATGGAACCAAGTTGGAGTGGCCAGCACTGGCCCTTGCATCTTGCATATGCTGTTTGCCTGGAGGGAGTCCCATCCTCTGTAGTCACAAGCCCAAGGTGTTAGTTTGGGAGTGTAAGACAAGGCACTATCCCACCATGGGGTGAGCTGCAGCCTGGCCCGGCTCAGGAGGAACAGGGGAACCCAATTATCCTACCTGCTGCTAAGACAATTCTCACCACCCTGTTACAAGCCACAGGGTGAGAGCAGATAGTATTCTTCCCAGCGGCTTCCCTAAGCAGTTGCCTGGAAGAGGCCCCCACACTGTCAATGACACACCCAAGGCACCTTTTTGAGAGTTTGAAGCTGGGCATCCCAGGAAGGGTCATGGAGATGGGGACCTCCCCTCCTCTAGCCACCCAAGCTGCCTGCACACAGCTGCCTCTGCTGCCAAGTACAAGCTTTTGGTGCAGGTGAGCCACAGGCCAACGAGTTCTAGGCTTGCAGATGGAATACATCCCTGATGGCACTCTGCTCACTGTGCCTGGGTTCTGCCTGGAGGGTATGGCTCGTTTTCCTCCCGTCACAGACAGGTTTTTGTAGTGTTTTTGTAGCTGTCTCAATCCAGGAATCTTGACCCCTGGCTTTCTACATGCCCCCAACCACCCCGGAGGGCTGCTTCCAGCTGAGATGAGAGTGCAGCATCCCACAAGGCCCCTAATGACAAAGGGGACATGGGCACAAGCTCCCTGCAATTTAGGGCCTTCTCCTCCTTCCTTTCCCTTCCCTGTCCGCTGCTGCAGAGGCGGCCATGGCTGTCTCCACTTGCAACAGTGAGGGTTCCACAGGGGACAATTATACCAGGGCACTTCATGCACCTGTCCCCCCACCCCCACCCCGAGAGAGCACCTATCACACCCAGGATTCCATGGAGCTTAGGGCTTACTCCTTTCCCTCTAAAAAGCCACAGCAAGGGCTTTTATGTGCCCCAAGAACAAAAGCTACCACTTCCATGGAGGGAGGGCAGGCCTAGCTGTGGTTTCCAGGAACTGCCTATCTCCTCTGGGAGGAGCCTACCCTCCCTGGAGGCAAGTTCCTGGCATAACCACGCCTCTCCTCCGAGCATTTCGGTCACAGCCCTGAGCATTCTTCCAGAGCCAGAGATCACCCTGCTCCTCACTTTCAAACCAGAGCCTGAACTCAGGGAGGCTTGAGGCAGGTGTGCCAGCATGTTCTCAGCCTGGTCCCCTGAGCCCTCAAGCAAGCCATCCAGGGCCTGGGATCTGATTATTACCTAACCTAGTCCTACACCGTGGGCACCTGAATACTCTCCCAGAGATCTGACATCCAACTAACCCAAATTGCCAGAAATACCACAGTGGGCACCTCCCTGCTTGAGCCAAAAGGCAGTACACCTCTCTCTTTCTAACCTGAGCAGCAGGTCCCAGCAGGGAGAACAGGTGAACCGCAAAGCTGTCAGTTTTGAACTGGGTGAGGAAGTACCAGATGGGAAGGAACCAGCACAAGACCTCAGGAAATATGAAAGAACAGCCTCCTTTGACACCCCCCCAGAGGATCACACTAGCTCTCCAGGAATGGACTTGAACTCAAAGGAAATTTTTGAAATGGCAGATATGGAATTCAAAATATGGATCATGAGCAAACTCAATGGCATCAATGAGGAATTGAAAACCAACACAAAGAAACGAACAAACAAAAAATTCAGGCTATGAATGAAAAAAAATCACTAAAAAGATAAATATTCAAAAAATATATATCTCAGAACTTCTGGAAATGAAAAAGTCACTTAGGGAATTTCAAAATATGGTGAAAAGTCTTAACAACAGATTAAACAGAGCAGTAGAAACTACTGAAAAGCTTAAGACAAGTATTTTAAATTAACCCAATCAAAAATTTAAAAAGGATCAAAAAAATGAGCAAAATCTCTGAGAAATATGGGATTATGTAAAACATCCAAACATTAGAATCAAGTTTCCCTAAGGGAGAATAAAAGCAAACAAATGGGCAGCACCTGTGGCTCAATGAGTAGAGCACTAGCCCTATATAACAGGGTGGCAGGTTCAAGCCCAGCCCGCCCAAAACTGCAAAAAAAAAAAAAAAAAAAACCAAGTGTGGAAACCAATTTGAGGAAACAAAGGAGAAATATTTCCCCCATCTTGCTAGAGATTTAGACATCCAGGTATAAGTAGATCGATGAACTCTTGAAAGATTCATTGCAAATAGGATTATCTTTGGACATTGGTCTAATCAAAGTCAAAGTGAAGAAGTTGATCCTATGAGTGGTGAGACAGGAACATCAAGTAACTTACAAAGAAAATCATCAGACTGACAGAAGACTGCTCCACAGAAACCTTACAAGCCAGAAGGGACTGGGGTCCCATCTTTGGGATAGAATAACTTTCAGCCAAGAATACTGTATCAGTTTGCTTAAGACTTGATCCCACAGCAGCTGGCTATAGCATGGCAGGCACTGTCCCAGTGGTGTGCTAAAATGCCTGGCTTCTCTGCCCCTTCCCAGCCGGGCAGAACTGCATCAGCACTGAGGTGGTTGGAAGTGAGTCTATCCACTCAATGCACAGACTGCAATTTCTCAGTAAGATAATCAAAAGAGGTGTCTGATGAGGCTTGGCATTTGATAGCACTGTTCAGTTTATAAAGAGCTTCCAGTGCACCTTCTTATTTGAGTCTCACCACCAGCTCATGGCCTCCCACTGGCAGATGAGAAGACTGAGGCTGAGCAAGGTCACAGGGCTTGTCTTGTGTATGGTCACATAGTACCTGGACTAGAGGGGAACCTTCCTCTTGTGGTGTCCAGGGAAGTCACTTCCAAGCATGGCCCTGAGCATTTGGGGACAGCCCCCAGCTTCAGGAGAAGAGAACCAGCACAAGGAGAGCAGTAGGGACAAGGCTGGGGGCCCCAGGAGGGCCCCTTGTACCCACCCCCATCCATAGCCCCCACAGCCTTCCATTCCCGCTAGCCTCCAAGGCGCCACCTGGCCTAGGTCATTTCCGAACACTCCCATGCACCTGGCTTTCCCCAGTGGGGTCTCCCAGTGTGGCCTCAGAGATCCTGCCTCGGTGCCTTTGCTCAGGGGTCCTCCCAGCCTCACCACCTGCTTCTTGTACCTATTCCCTCCAATGCCTCCCCCAACCCTGTCGCCTTTCCAGACTCCCTGCTGCCTGGTGACCTCTCTCTCTGGCACCCCAGCACACTCTTCTCTCTGGGATGTCATCTGCCATTTTCTCCTCGTATCAGAAATTTATTTTTTATGCCCCCCGCTTCTATAAAGCCAGGCCACAAGCTTTCAGGGCTGGGAAGCTCCTTCCACACATTCACATCCCTGACGGGCTCCAGCACAGCAACACCACGAACACGTCAGAACAGCAACTTTGTGATCCGGGTGCTGATCTGCAGCTGTGAGAAAACTGGCAGGAAGAACAGGTGCTGAGGAGGGGTGGAGATGCCCAGACCCACTCCCCAGGGTGCCCCAGGCCACCCTTGGTTCCCTTCTCCCCTCTCTTTCAGGTACTATGTGACCTTAGACACTTTCTCAGAAGAGACTGCTAGGAATTCTGCAAAGCTGAGCAGAAGTGGGCTGGGCTGGGGCTGGCAGTTGGGGCCCAGGGAACCAAGTTCAGGTTGTGGGCAGCCTCTGTCCCCAAACAGGGGCCCTTTCCCCCCGCAGGAGTAGGGGCAAGAACAGAGTCTGGCACTCGGTCACCCTGTTGTTGTTAGGTGGCCACAATAGGCTGGGGAGGTGCTGGGGCCAGGGCCAAAGGCCTAGCTGGAGGGGCCCCCAGATGGATACATGCCTTTCACTTCTCTGGACCTCAGGTTCCTCGCCCATTAAATGTGCCTGTTTCATTGGCTTGTGAGGAACAAAATCAAGTTCACCAAGTGCCTAGGGCTACTGGCCTTCTAGTGAAGTTCCCGCTTCCCTCTCTCTCTCCCTTTGCTTGGTTCAGAAAGGGCTTCTGACAAGAGAAGTCCCAGTGCCGGAAACCTGGAGACGGACATGTGGATTCAGCAGAGACGGCCTGTGAGACAGGGAAGCAACCAGATCCCCCACCTTAACCTTAACCTTCCCACTCCGCCCTGTCCCCAAGTAATTTACTCAGGGTTGAGTGCTCAGGGCAGATTCTGTCCATTGATGGTGCCCAAGAGGGGACAAGCCCTGGGGGAGCTAGGGGTGGGGGTGGAGGGATCTGCCCCCCTCCCCATGACCCTCATCTAAAGCTGAGGGCTGCCTTGGCACTAATGAGCAGCGAGGGTGCGGGACTCCACACCGAGACCCCCTTCTGCCCCGAGTTTGTCCCTCCTGTCCCAGCTGCACTCACCGAGGGGCTAGGGTGCGCACTGCTGGTGATGGCAGAGTTCATGGATTTGGGGCGTGCAGCCTCCCGGCTTCCCCAGGGGCAGCAGGGCAGGGAACGCAGAACAAGGGGCGAAGCTGCTCCCGGAGGACGATTAACTTCTGCTGGGCTGACTTAAGGCAGAGGGCAGCGCGGGCGGGGACTGCCGGGTTGCCCTGGGGAGGGAGGGGCCTCACGTCGCACCTGCATGCCCGTCTGTAACTGACGCCCTGCCTCCCGCCTGTCCTGCAGGGGACCAAAGTGCATTCAGCTGTGGCAAACGTTCCCTAAGTCAATACGTTTTGGTAAGTGCAGAGAAGTTAGCCCCCCCCCCCGGCTCCGAGGAAACAAATCAGAGTACAGCCGGTTCAGGGTGTGGCATGAGAGCACCTTCTGAAAACCGGCTTCCAGGGAGCAGAAAGTGAGGGGGGTGAGGGTGAGGCCATGGGTTGAACATAGAGGCTTTTCAGTTTTCTAAGCTGATTCCTGGCAACTGGTTGAGCCAGAATGGAAATGATTGCAAAATTGCCTGAGCAGCCTGTCCCCAGAGCTGCGCTATTGATCTGACTAATGAGGACAGGAGTATTAATTACCTGCCACCCTGGTGGCTGTGGCTAAGGCTCATGGGGGGGCAATGGCCTCATGGGCTCAGGGCTCAGGTGACAGCCTGAGAAGAAAGGCTTCCACCCATCTGTGCGTGTTTCCTTAAGACTCAGAAACATCTGATAACTCGCCTGTTAAAGAGAGACATCCAGGAAGGTGTAGTGTTGCTGCTATTCCACACACGGTGCTCAGAAACTCCCAACAAACCCACTCCACGGAGTCCAAAGCAAGAGAATGTTCTGGAATGAGTGGCACTGGCTCCCAAGGTTCAGGAAACACACGGTGGGGCCCACAGAAAAGCCAGTGGGAGGGGGTCCAAGGGAGCCCCGGCAAATGGGACAATGCAACAAGTGAAGGGGGAGAAGACAGACCTGGTGTGGGCTGCAGCAGAAAAGCCAGGATCGCCGGAGTCCGAAGCCACTAAGTAGCTGACGCTTCCTGAATGCCTAATACGTACCCTGTGCCTTTGTGAGTATCATCTTTATGACAAACCTACCATTGGCAGCTTACAGACTTAGAAGTTCAGGCGTTGATGGGTCACACTTTGCCCAAGGTTCACAGCAAACGCGGAGGCTAAGAGTCAAACCAGGCAGCCACAGACCACAGACTGTGGGGTGCCAGCGACAGCCAATGGAGACATCCCACCCTCTGGGTCTGAAGATGGAAGGGCTCTGTGTAGCCTCCATGGGGACACCCAGAGAGGGTCAGATTCAGACTCATTAAGTACTAGCACGATGGAAACGTGGCTCCTTCAATGACGGTGCCCAGGGCCCCAAGTTCACCTCCGAAGTAAGAGGGAGACTGCTGAGCGACAGCAAGGCAGTAAAGTCCCCTGAATGTGGTAGGTGTGCAGTCCCCTGGGCCAGGACCTGCCATGATCCACCACTCACAGACCTGCCAGCATGGACTCACCTGCGTTCATGTGTGATACCACTTGTCCCTGTCACCTTTAAGGGTGATGTGGAAGCAGGGGACTTCTCAGAGACCTGTCCTCTCCACACTTATGTTCCTGCCTCTCTCAGCTCTGCTCCTTCCCATGCTCACCCAGTGCTCAGGGTTGTGGTTTAAGTCCCCTCTAGCATGAGGTAAAAGGGGGCCGGGCTAGCTCCATGCAACTGAGTGAAGTCTTAAAGACAGTGTCCAGCTACCTATGTCATTTGGTCACTGTCTGGTGTGTTAGAGAACCTTCCTCGTCTTCATCCTCGAGTCCTCTCCTTGAGGCCTACCACTCCTGTCTCACCTGGTTCTCTCTACAAGTCCTCTCTGTATTCACACTTTGGCTCGTGGTCACCTCTGCTATCCTTTCCAGTCCCCACCCCGCTCACCAGTTCTCTTGCCTCTCTGTCTTCCACTTTCAGAAGTCATTTCTGCAGATTGTGGGTTCACCAGTGGCCCGGCCTGGCTTCTGCCACCCTCTCTAAAGGCACCACATCCCTCATGGCTCTCTCACAGTCTCTGCTGCCTAGCTGGTGGCTTCACCATCCTTCCCCAGCTGAAGTCATCCTGCCACCCATTGAGGTGGCAGTGCACATTCACACAGTCACATGAGCTTAGTTATGACTCTTGTGTTGCCAGCTACAGAAATCTAGTTCTAGTAGTCAAGTAACAAGGGAAATTTCAGAATATGGGATCTCTCTGGGAGTTCATGATCTTTCCATAAACACTGGGAGGAGTCAAAATGCTTCCATTGTATTTTCATATAGGCAATGGATTGAATGTTTGCATCCCCCGAATTCATATGTTGAAGTCCTAACCCCAATGTGATTGTATTAGAAGTGAGGCCTTTGAGATGTCAGGTCCTCAGAGTGAGGCCCTCATGAACTGGATCAGGGTCCTTAGAAAGAGACCTATCTGCTCTCCCATCTGCTTTCCTCCATGTGACAAATAGTCGGCAGTCTGTACCCTGCAAAGGGACCCCCACCAGACCATGCTGGCACCCTGATCTCCACTTCCAGCTTCCAGACTGTGGAGAATAAACCTCTGCTGTCCACAGCCACCCAGTCTCTGTATTCTGTTACAGTAGTTAGAACTAAGATAGCGTATAAATTTATAACCCCAAATCTGAAGCAGTTCCTCAGTCCTATGCACTTTGGAGGAAGAAAGCCAAGAGCCCTCCCCATGGCCCTTTTGGATGCATTATCTTTACCTGTGAGGCGGGCTAAGCACAAGGCTTGGCCCAGACCTTTTCGCCGTTGAGGTCAGATACCTCGGTATTTGGCTCTTGTAGGAAGGCGTATGCCAGGAGACAACCACGGGGCAAATAGCACCTCACCAAAAGATGGAAGGAGCCAGCAGGGTTTCTTATAGGAGGTCACTAAGCCGTAGGTGGCAGCTCTTGGTTTTGCCACTGAAGAATCCATTTAGCCTTCTCTCGTTTTCCTCTGGAGAACCGTCCTGATCTGCAGCAATGACTCCATGTGCTTGGCACAGTTATCTCCACCCCTGGAGCGGCCAGATCCAAAGAGGGTGGGTGTGGTTAGAGAACTGAGGACTCCTGGCCCCAGCCTCTCGCAGTGATGGGCAGCGGCCTAGAGGCTAATGAGATGCAGAGATGTGTGCTGGGACTTTGGGGAGACAGGAATTCTCTCTTTGTTGCTTGAACCTGGAAGATGCTTCTCTATAGCTTTGTGGAGTCCTCTCCCCATGACACAGAAGCCAACATGGAGAATAGAGCTGAGATGGGGGCAGTCTGGGTCTCAGTGCTATTTGGACCCATCAAGCCTTTGGCATCTGTCAGTAAATTTTCTTTCTCACTTACACCAATTTGATTTTTTTTTTTTTGTCATTGGTATTGGTAACCAGAAAAAACAATCTGCAAACTTACACTTTGACATCTGACCCTAGACGGTTCTTTTTGTCTAGAATTACTTACAAAGCACTTGGCTATTTTTTTCTTTTTTACCCTTTATCAGCAATGATTATTGAACTCCAAGAGCATCAAAAATAACTTAAATTTTAAAAAATAACTTAAATACCTGAGCAGGGTAGCTCACACCTGTTAGCCCAGCACTTTGTGGGGGCTAAGGCAGGGAAATCAATTGAGCCTAGGAATTAGAGGTTACAGTGAGCTATGATGTGCCACTGCACACCAGCTTGGGTGACACAGAGAGATCCAGTCTCAAATATAACTAAATAAATAAATAAACAATGCTAACAACCTCAATGTATTTTCCCACAACAGAAATATTTGTCTAAAATGTGGCAAAAACAATTCAAGAGGGTACTGGGGTAACAATTTAAAGGCCATTTGCCCACAAAAAGCTTCATTCAAATGAATACCCAACTTGACATATTCTTGACCTGAAAGGTCAAGAAATCATCATTAGCCATGAAGGGTGGGGTTTCCAAATAGCTTCTTAGAGCCTTGGCTTGTTTCACCAGAAATGGAGTTGTGGAATTTCAGATTTGCATTTGCAAAATTATTTACTTCAAATTTTGATATGTACAGCTTGGGAAAGCTGCCTCAAGTGGATTGTAATGCTTGACATATGTCTTCATGGGCCATGAGGGTTTTTTTTTGCAGTTTTTGGCTGGGGCCAGGTTTGATCCCACCACCTCCCATATATGGGGCAGGTGCCCTACTCCTTGAGTCACAGGTGCTGCCCCATGGGCTATAATTTTCACCTTCATCCTTAACTGAATCTCAGTTTATAGAACAGGGGTTGGTAAACTATGGCTCAGGGATCAAATCTGGCCCACTGCCTATGTTTGTAAATAAAGTTTTATTGGAGCATGCCCATGCCCATTCATTTACATAATTTCATGGCTGCTTGTGTGTGCCAGCAGAGATGAATAGTTGTGACAGGACCACAAAGTCTAAAATAATCTACCATATGGACCTCGACAGAAAAAGTTTGCTGATTGCTGTTCTAAAACACCATTCCAAAAACTTATGTTTTAACAGACTTTTTAAAGAGAAATTTTTAGTTTCACAGCAAAAATGAGTGAAAAGTCACCATTATCACCCAAAGTCCATAGTTAACATAGTATGGGTTTAAAAATATAAACTCATTTTTTAAAACCTTTAGCATGTAATTTTTCATCTTTAGTTAATCTTACTAAGTAGTTTTTAAAATCCATGTTTTCTCCTCTTCAATTGATATCAGCCTTGCTTTTCTCTTTTGGGTCTAAACATACTACAGGCAGTTCTGACTAACAGCTTGCACTTAGGAAGGAAGGGTATTACAGGTTAGTTGGTGAATGTACCTGTTCCAACTTACATACAAATTCACCTTAAGAACAAACCTATAGAGCCTATCTCTTTCTCACAACCTGGGATTCCTTGACTGCAGATGCTACTCTAGGGCCATTTAGCAGGAAACATGTTAGGCAGTTTGCTGTTTATAATCTTCTACCTCTGCTCTTGTGTAACTAACTGCTTCTGCAAACCCTTCAGCTTGTCTGTGTCTTTATGTCCGTAAGTTCTTCTGGTGAACAAGCAGGGTCCTGGGAATAATAAATATCCAGGCGGGGTCCTGGGAGCCTGGCACGGCTACGAAGAAGGGATGGTAAGTGTGGAATTGAGGTCTGAAGTTAGCTTATGGAGCAAAGTCACCCAACCCACCTTAGCAAAGCTTCATTTAGAAAAGGCAGGAACCTGGGCGGCACCTGTGGTTCAAAGGAGTAGGGCACCGGCCCCATATACCAGAGGTGGTGGGTTCAAATCTGGCCCTGGCTAAAATCTGCAAAAAAAGAAAAGGCAGGAACCAGAAACAAATGTTCAGGACAGTGGCAGAGGACCCCAGGCAACAGCAAGCAGATTCAGAAGAGAAATTCAGAGAGGGGCACCAGCAAACTGCTCCCCGGGGCCAGGACACAGAGCCAGGGGATGTTCTTACCAACGCCGTGGGATCAGCTCATATGTGCTCCATGGGTGGGAGGTCCCAGCCTAATGATTCTCTTTCCGCATATTGCTTAACCCTGCTCCCCCACCCCACGAGGTTCTGACTTCATTGGCCCTGTACACATAGCAGCAGCTTTCTTTTTAAATCCCAGATTATTTTAATGAGTATGTAGGGTAGAAAATCAGTACTGTAATATAATCAGGCAGATTCCAAAGTTGGAAAATGAATGGGTTGCCAAAATTTCACTGCTGCTCCAAGCTGTTCCTTCTCAGCAGAGGCAGGTCTTGTGGCCAGCTCTGGTGTCTTCAGGATTCTAGCTCTTCCGTGTGGCCCACACTGAGTCTCAGAGTAGAGGGTGCGCAGGGCAGAGCCGCGCCCGGGAAAGTGGGAATGAATTGTCATGCAGAGGCACGGCTGGCAAAGCCTCTCACTCGGAAGGTGTCTGAGGGCGTGCCCCTTTCGTGTTCACCAGGGCCTGAGCACCAGCCTGCAGCCAGCCTTGTCAGCTCGTTACCCACACTCAGAGGGCAGTATCCCAGAGGATTTCTCGCCAACCCTTGTGTCCCCTGCTGCTGCCTGCATGTCAGAGAAATTGGAAATCTCAGGGCACCTGGCAGGTGTAAACCAGAGGATATGAGGCAGGTTTCTTGGTTACAGGCCAGAGAAAGTGACTCTGACCAGCTCAAGCAAAAACTGGGCATATATCTGGAGAATACGGGGAGCTCACAGGGTCCCCCAAAACATGAACAGGGACTTGTTCATCTGGCAAGTAACGACTCTCCAGGAGAAAGAATGCAGGTGTCAAGTGGTAGGAGTTCTAATCATTTGCCGCAAGTGAGGAGAGCAGGGGGATATTCTGCAAAGCAGTGTCTCCAGAGAAAGAAGATGTGTCCTTGCATGTAGGGGCATAGTCTCCCTGACCGATGCAGGGCTCATCTTATGGTAATGAAGCTATGGCTTCTCCTGGGGTGGGGACTGTAGCTTGGCAATGAGGAGAGTTCACTTGAGTTCCTCTGCCAGGGGCTGTCAGGGGCTACTTGTAACTATGGACTTTGGGTGTAGCCACGGGCCTCCCTGCAAAGGCTGCAGAACAAATTGATTGGTCAAGGTGGGTGAATTCCTCTGCTCTCTGGAGATTATCCCCTTCCCACTCACCATAGAATGAGTTGAACAAGGCATTGGGAAGGATGGAAGTGGCGGCTCTAAAGCTCATGGGGCAGGAATCTGTGAGTTTCTCTTTTAGGGTAGTACTTTCAGGTGACTGGTTCCATCCATCTTCTCTTCCTTCTGCCATCACTCGAAAGTCAAATTCCAAGAAGACAGGAGCTGATTGGCCCAGGCTGGACATCATGCCCACCCTTGCAGGCAGCCACTGGGGACTGACTGGGCAGTGGGCTCCTGTGAGCAGCAGCTCCCCATGGAGCACATAGGCTGGGGAAGGGGCAGCTCTCCCAGAAGAAAGGGAGGAGGGGTGGAAGGAAGATGCAGAAGGAGGTGGTCACTCCCCACAGAGACCATGACAGGGAGCGTCCTGGTTGGAGGAGTCGGCACATTTGTTTGCCCATGCAAATCCCGTGCAGTAATGGGAGCAGCCATGTGGTCAGTGAAAAACACAACAGTGGCGTGAATCTGCTTTGTATTCATCACCGGCTGCCCAAGAGGCAGTTTCCACCTCTACCTCCCCTGCTAATCATAACAAACCAGGAAGGTGATTATCTGCTGCCTCCCACAGAACAGGAGCATAAGGGGCCTCGGTGGACACTAATTTTAAACCATCAATGCACGCTTTCCTCTTTTTGCCCCACCTGTCCCATGGGACAACCTTTAAGGGAAACTGACAGGAACCTGAATTTATTGAGTTTGAGAGCAGGAGGGGTTAATTTTCCACACCCCTGGTTTTGGAAGACTTTGGAGACTGAGAGTCCTACCCTTCAGTGCAGGGACTCACCCCGTTGGCGGGGGTGGGGTGAGGTGGGGGGGAGGACCCCTCAGAAAGAGCACGTCTTCAGCAGCGATTGGTCCCAGTGGAAACAGCCATGCTGTCGTGGCAATGGGGAACCTGGCAGAATGGGGTGCCTCTGGGACCTCTGGGTTCACAGCATGCTCCCTGGCTGCCCGGGACAGTGTCCCCCGGAACACCGCATATGCCTTCAGCAGACCCAGGGCCTTCGGCAGGGTGGAAACTGTTAGAGGCTGTGGACCAAATTAATTCCTGATTTCCCAGAAAAATATCTAAAAAGAGAAGGGTGTGAAGGACAATTTTTAAGCCTTCTATGCCAAATTGGGAATTTCTAAAAGAACCAACCTGATGGCGACCCCTGTTATCCTAAATAACCAATACCGACAGGGCACTACTGGACCGGCCCTGGTGGGGCCACATAAGCCAGTGTGCCGCCATCTGAGGTTGTTTATTCACGTACAAGACCTTTCGTTTACAGATAAAGGTAAGAGACTGGACGCTCCAAGGACCATGGTCCCAGTCGAGGACCCAGTGTACAAAGTACACTTAGTAATGCCCTTAATAAAGTAGTGACTAACTATAGATTTAATCTAGAGTCAGAAAGCTTTGAAGCTATAACTGCTGAAGATAGGGAGATATTGTGTAACCCGTAATCTGTGAAGGAGAATCTGTTTGATCTGTACTATGATGGGTAATAACAATGCTGCTGCTTGCTTTTACTGTGAGAGTATGACTAACAAACAAGAGCAGGAGAGCAGATCCCTGAGCAGATACCCTTGCTGTTCTCCAGAATTGCTGAATTTTCTGAAAATAGAAGTCAAACTATTGATCTCTCACCCACTTCTCTGTTGATTGGCTTCGGTGACAGGCAGATGGACTCCTTGGTCTGACGACAGACCCTCTAGCCTAGGGACAGCAGGTGTCACTGGTGATCAGGTGGGGGCACCTCTAGCTTATCAGCTGAGACCAAGGGTCCCCAGTATCCAGCAAACAGCCAGGGGGCCAGGCCAGTGCAGAGACTGACTCTGGGGAGGAATGTGAACCCACTGCAAGGTTAGAGAGAGAGGGGGCGGGGAGGGGGCACCCAGCCGGGAAGGAGGACAGAATCCTGCCCAGCGTTCGGGCTACCTTCATTGTCCTGAGAGGTCCCAGGAAAGTCTCATCACAGAGCCGAAGTGTGAGTGGAACAGCCGCTGACCAGAGAGACTCAGTCTGGGCAGAGCCCTGTTTCCCCCTTCTCTGCAGGGACACAAGACTTACTAGGAAGAAGACTGTAGAACAATAATGTTTTGGAAGTTATAACTAATTTTCGTGCAAGTATTTCCCTCTTTCCTACCTTCCTTTCTCTTAGAAGAAAGTGAGGCCTGGGATCATGGCCGCAGAGGAGGAGTGTGGCAGGGCAAAGGTAAAATCTAGCATCAGATACCTTGGCAATTGCACTGTTTATAGAGACAGGGCTTCTCCCTGCAGGAGGGGTGAACAGTGAGAGGGAAAATGGAGACAGCAGGGTGATGGTGTGTCCCTGAGTGGAGCCTGTGCTCCACAGCTTGGGTGAGAGTCTAGATGAGACGGCAGACCCCACAGAAGGGACATCTGTGTGCTAAGTCCAGGTAGCCAGGGCCACAGACAGAGTCCCTAGAGGATGCTGAAGCTGCTGAACAATTCCTGGGTCCTTGAGCCTAACTCAGAGGTGGTCCGGATGGCTGATGCCCTGAAGGGACACATGTGAACACAAATGACAGACACCTCAGCGACACCTGTGAGGACTGGGGACCTTGTCTAAAGTCTTGGCACTACCCAAGTGCTCTGGAACATCAATCCCAGGAGAGGCAAGAACTGCCACCACTCCAGCAGAATGGAGGTTCCTAATAAAAATGAATGGTTTTTACTTTTTGTCCACCTGCATTTTTGACTGAGATATATACATGTTCTGGACACCTTGAGAGAAAAGGAACCACTGGATCATGGACAATTTCTCCAGTAGTGACTGTGGTCACGTGGGCCACAGAGGGAACAGAATCAGCATGTCTGTCTTCCCGACGTGCCACCTCCTTCAAATGCTCACATGGAGGACCAGCTCTCCAGGAGGATGTCCAAGGTCTGACCCTCCATGGCACTGTCTCCAATGTATCTACATGGTGGCATGCTGGCACCCAGCCCCTCACCATCCAAAGGGTGAATGTGGCTGGGGGTGGAGCCCCGGCTTTGGAGTGCCCAGCTCCTGCACGCCCGCCCCACCCCGCCCCCAGCTCCTGCCTGCCCTCCCGGCTCCTTCATGCCCTCCCAACTCCTGCCTGCCCTCCCGGCTCCTTCATGCCCTCCCAACTCCTGCCTGCCCTCCCGGCTCCTTCATGCCCTCCCGGCTCCTGCCCGCCCTCCCGGCTCCTGGCTGCCCTCCTGGCTCTGCATGCCCTCCCGGCTCCTTCATGCCCTCCCGGCTCCTGCTGCCCTCCTGGCTCTGCATGCCCTCCCGGCTCCTGCTGCCCTCCCGGCTCCTGCTGCCCTCCCGGCTCCTTCATGCCCTCCCGGCTCCTGCTGCCCTCCCAGAAAGCAGAGTGCAGCGTGCAGAGTGCAGCTCCAGCTCCTCTTCCTGAATCAGCTTCAGCTGGGAAGTGTGGGAGGCAGGACCAGAGACCCTCTAAGTTATGGCATATATGGAATTCCTAGGATGGGCTTTGTAAAAAGAAGATAGTGGTTTTGGCCTCTGTCCTTTTTTAATTCTAATTTTTTTGCTGAATTCTCTGTAGGAGTTTGACCTAAGTACATCTCACACACAGTTGCATCTTCATCTTCTCCTCAGTTAAGGCGGCTGAGAGTCCCGAGGCCCCGGCTGCACACCGCAGAGCAGCCCGCTGTCTCTCCTGCGAGGCACACAGCCGGTTCTCAGGGGTGGCTTCTGCCCAGGCCTGACCAGACCCACCTGTCCTCCGTCCTCCACTGAATCCCAGCCTGACAAGATGTTCAAGGGCTGACCTCAGGGCCTGCTAGTGTTTACTTCCTTGCCCTTTTCTCACCTCTGCCTTCTTGCAGACAAATACTCTTTCTGGAAAGTAGAAATCTAGACTATGAAGTTGAAAGGAACTATAGAAGGAAGTAAGGCCCAGAGAAGGAGGGAACCCAAGGGAATGTGATGAGTTTCCTTGTCTCAGTGAATGACCCCGACATCCACATCCCACCCAGCCACTGCCTGGGCACAGCCTGTCACCTGGTCCACCATATGCAATCCTTTCCACGTGCTGCCAAATTTGCCTTCTAAATATTTTTCGTGTGTGTCCAATTCTCTCTAATGGTTGCAACTCTATCAACCCCGTCTTGGCCACTTCATTGCTCTTCTCTCAGTTCTATGCTGGCTTCCCTGTGTGTCACATCACAGCCTATTTTCTTCCTCCAACTGATTTTATGCACAGCAGTCAGGTGCCAGCATGCCACCATGTACACCTTTAAACACTAATCTGGTCGTGCCCTTCCCTTTTGAAAACTCTTCAAGACTCCCTCCTGCCCTGATAATAAAGTAAAACTAATCCTCAGCATGTTCTCTGATGTCCTTTGTGGTTTGTGTCCCCCAAGTCTCACTGCTCACCGCTCCCTTCCCACACAGTGTCTGGTGGGCACAAGAGGTACACAGCCAATAGCGACTAGATTTGACTCAGATTACTCAAGGTTACTCAGCATACCTCAGCCATTAAATTGTATCTTTCATCTCTTGGGCCAGTCTTTGTCCATAAGACGATGGGTCTGAACGTCCTCCTTCCATTGTTGCAGGCTCAGCTGTTAAACAGCAAGGATTTCTGACAGAACAGGCCAGCCCAGGTCTTCTCTGCCTGAGCTCAGGGTTGACAGTGTGGCTACTTGATGTGCAGATGCCCAAAGCAGGAGCTGACGCCGCCATTGTCATCGGGGGAGCCACAGCACTGGCTTTTCTCTAAACTTTAGAAGCCTTATATCCATTTCAGTCTCACTTTCTTTTCTTTTCTTTTCTTTTTTGAGACAGAGTCTCAAGCTGTTGCCCTGGGTAGAGTGCCGTGGTGCCATAGCTCACAGCAACCTCCAACTTGGGCTCAAGCGATCCTCTTGCCTCAGTTTTTCTATTTTTCTTTTTAGTAGAGACGGGGTCTCACTTTTTTGCTCAGGCTGGTCTTGAACTTGTGAGCTCAAGCAATCCACCTGCCTCAGCCTCCCAGAGTGATAGGATTACAGGCCTGAGCCACTGCGCCCGGCCTGCCTTATATCCATTTCAAAAGGTGAAGCAGCCCCTCAGAGAATTTCTTCTAGAAATTTCTTTGCAGGTAACCCACATACACCTGCATGAGGGTACACACTGCTTTCCTGGTACTGTCTTACTTTTGTTTTTATTTCCTAGGATCATGAAGGTGCAGGAGGCTGGACCTTTATCTGACCCAGATCTGATGTCCTGGAGAAGTCCAAAAACTGCATCATTTGCTACAGGAGACGTGACCACGAGTGTCCTGAGCAACCTGCTCACCAGACTGGTGCTCTGAGGAATGTCTAGAGCACAGTCAGAGCTCCCAAGATGGGGCCCGAGAGCTCTGTACCATACTGGCTCAAGCATACTTTTTTGAAGACAGACTATGTAAAAGTGATTTCACTGGCCAAGGTATCCTCATTGACCAGAGGGTCTTTGGTGGGGTGCAGCGTGTGTGTGTGTGTGTAGGTGGGGAAGAATGACGAACTTTAAACGCATGGAATATTAGGTTCAGCTGTAGGCATTTTTGAGGGCATGTTAAATTTTAAACTTACATCACACACTCTACAAGTGGAAGTGGAGGTTTAGAAGCCTTGGGAATTAGAAGCATTTGTCCTGGCATGGAGTCAAAAGGAGAAGCACGTGAATAAGCCAAGAACCAGGCCAGGGTGATCCTCTGTAGTAAGCGCCTCCTGCCTGAGCTCCAGCTCAGCTCTCATCTCCTTCCTGTCTCAGAAGTGGCAGCTACCATCCTTCCCAAGGCATCCCTCCCCGAAAGGTCCTGACCCCTTATCCTTTGAATCCAAAGTCGGTTGTTCTAATGAAACAGAACATCCAGCTCCTGCACCCTGAAAGGTGAATCGGCCGGCACTCGGGATGGTCACTAGGCCTCCAGTAATTAGCAGAAGACTTGTTCCCAGACCAGCGATCCCTCCAGCAAACCCAGCTAGGACACTCAGCACGCTAGGGAACAAAATGGACGTCTCAACCCCACAGAAATGATAGTTGGAGGGAACTAAGAAAAATGTACTCTGTGGAGGTTGTACTTATGCTTGGCCCTTGTTCAGACAGGGGGAGCTGGAAAGAAGAGGAGGTCTGGAAGTGGAAGACCTGGGTATGGCGGTGCTGAGGGCGCAGAGACAGGGTAAATGCCTGCCATCCACGCAGCTCACCCTCGCCTGTCTCACTGAAGTGCTCACTTTGCAGTTCAAAGGTTGGTTCTATGGGGTGACCATTTCACGGTCCCAGCGAATGGTACTTTTGTTGAGTTTACACCGCACTTTCTTCCCAGACTGTTTCCCAGCATAGACCTGAGGGAACTGTAGGCCTGGCCGAGGGAAGGTGGAGCAGAGCTATATTCCGTGTTGGTGACAGTGGGTATGGAGTGTGACATCGTTGAGATCATTTGGCATGTTCTGTAAAAGAATCCCTCCTGGGGTTTTCTGCCCAGAAATATGTGCTCTGCAGCACTGGAGGGCTGTCCCCTTTTGGCATGAGTTCTCTTAGTTCCAGCCAGTTCCCAGGGGAACTAAAGCAGCCCTGTTCGCAGGTCTCTTTCCTCCCCCTTTCAGCTCCAAGAACATCATGGCAGGTCTGGGTCACTCTCTGGAATCTGGGGCTGCCTTTTGGGGGCAGAGTCAAATGTCAGCTAACAGGCAGCACAGCTGACCTGTCCCTGTAGGACAGGGCTGGCCTTCAGACTCGGAGGGTGAGCCCCCATCAGGCCACAAACCATGAGGCTCAATGCAAGGGAACCATGACAGAGGCTGCCCCTCAACTTGCCCAAGCTGTTTTGTCCAGTAACCCCCGAGCCCTCCAAAAATGGCTTCCACAGAGCAGGCCATGGGCCTCTCACCCTGGCTGACTCCATCTTCTTTACCAGTGCTTCCTTCAGGAGAAGATGCCAAGGGACGGCTCTGCAGAGGCTCCTTCTGTGTCCCCGCTCTGTGGAGCTAACAGCCCAAGTCTTGACACACTAAGCACAGACCAGCTCGTGCTGACCTTTTGTTTGGTCAAATGGGTTTGGGGGAAGGCAGGAGAGTAAGCCCCAGCTTTCCTTCTGCTTCTCAGGAGTGTCCATGACACCTCGTGGCTCAGATGTTTGCTGGGAATGGCAGTGGCTGATAGGTAGACATGAACTGAAGGGGTCCTGGCTGTAAGAGACACCTGCAGAGAGTTCCATCAGAGATCTTTCCCCCACCCCAGTCTTCCCACTGCGGTCCAGAGGGGTCACTGCATGATAAGTAGCACTCACAGACTAAAACCTATCATTGGGCCTCCAGCCAACATTCTCTAGGCTGATCTTAGGGAATTCCTTCCTGTTTCCCTAGTTGGGGGAGGGGAGTAAGAGAGGAGGTCCTTTGATTCATCCCCTGGCAGCCTGTCAGAGCCTCAGGTGCTAGAGAACAAAGCAGCAGCGACACTCACTGGAGAAACACATGCCAGCTGCCTTCTGCCTAGTCACAGGCATCACCCTGTACTCTGCCTGCCAGAAGTCTCAACAGACCCACCTTCCAGCAGTCCTGTCCATGGTGCTGACGTCTAGGGCAAGAGGAAAGGCAGGCTGGACTGGACAGGGCTGGCCAGGGAGGCCTGACTTTGGTTGTCTGCTCTCTCAGGGGCTTTGAGGCTATGGCTTACCTGGCTGCCAACCATAGGCCTCTCATGCTATTTCTCTGGGCTAGGGCCAAATCCTGGCCTTGATCAAAAGGTCTATTCCTCTTCTCTCCTCCAAGGAGAGAAAAAATATTGTTCTTGATCCACAAAGTCATATCAACTAATACCAGGAATCTAAAAAAGAATGCTAGCTTTGGGGCTGCCTTCAAGCTTGCTTATTAAACAGGCCTGTCCTCCTCCTTTACATCATTCCTTCCTCCTGGCCCCCACTGATTTCTTTATTCATCACATTATGCAGCATTTACTATCACTTAGTATGACTTGAGCATTGTGCCAGGTGATGAATACATCACAGGGAGCAGAAACTGACACCCAGGCCTCTGCCCTAATGGAACTTATCATCTGCTGTAGGAGACAGACACTAATCAAATAGTAACACAGATCAATATATAACATCACCAGGCACCGTGGCTCACACCTTCCATCCCAGCACTTTGCAAGTGGAAGATTGCTTGAGGCCTGGAGTTTCAGGCCAGCCTGGGCAATGTAGCCTACAAGTCCCCTGCCACTGTTTTCCAATGCTCCCCAACTCACACTCCAACAGAAAACAGACGGCACAATGGAATCAGATTGTTTACAGAGGGGGAGACAGAATATAGGAGAACGTTAATGGTTATTAAATAACTCAGGGCTAGTAACAGTGGAGGAACCACCCTTAGGCTCAAGGACAAGGAGAGACATGGGTACTGGCCCTTAGGAGGAAAGAGTGACTTTGAGGAAGATGACTACAAGCGTGTGACCTCTAGTTGGAGGGATCCCGAGGTGCCTCCCAGGGAAGAACCCAGGAGACTGAAGATCACGGTCTCACTCTCCTTCCTCCCTCCAATTTCCTCCTGGTGTTCCCCATTAGCACAACCAAAGCCAGGAGCCCAGGAACCTATTGATGTAGCCCCAGCAGGTCTGCCTCCCAGGGCACAGCCCAGGATGGAGAAGGGCAATTGGAAAATATTCTGCACAGCCACCAAATAGTGACCCAGATAAAAGTCATCAAAGCAAATGACAGGTGGGCATGTGTGAACAGAGTGTGCTGGCACGACCAATCAAAACTGAAGTCTTGTTAACAACGAGTGATAACAAGGGGTCTGTCTGCTGCTGTCCTAGGGGATCAGGCACAACTGCCAGGCAGTCACACAGGCGACGCTACACCAGTGCTTCCCAGGGACACCCAGACTGAAGCCAGACCTGCTCCCGGGGTAGCTTTGCCCACACGCACGCGTCTCCCCAGTTCTGACACAGCCTACAAACAGGAGAGGGTCGGGGGACAAGGTAGGCGAAAATGGAAGACGGTTTCAGGCATGTTAGTTGTGAAGAACAGCGGACATCTGAGTGGAAACGGCCAGCAGCAGCCAGACATGCAGGACTTTAGCTCCGAGAAAAATGCCACTCACATGCTCTCACCCTGAGCATGAGGCCCAGCACGGGCACAGGACCACCCCTGCCCTAACAGAAGCTGGCTCAGGGGCCCGCCGTGCACCTCCCGCGAAGGACATGCTACGTTTCCTGCAATTGCTTTTCCCTACCCAGTTTTTTCCTTTCCCACTTGTTCACCTCCCTGACTAGTGCCCTACACATCCTTCCCCTTCCTTCTGCCATCACCGTTCCTTTTGGCATCTAAAACCTAATGATGGGCAGTATCCACCTACAAGGACCAGATTCAGCATTAAACGTTATGAAACTTAGATGGGCTAAATTAAAAGAAAATCAAAGGACACGATGCAAACGGGCTGTGATGTTGGATACTTCAATGGAAATCCTACACAGTTTTCCACTGAAATGTCATCGGATCTGAGAGCATATGCAGCGAGAAGGGAAATTTTCTGAATATCTGACTTGAGGGCTGGTCCAGGGAGCTGTTCTCTCGGTCTGACTTAACTCAGCTCTATGAACAAACATCCGCTCGGTTCATCTGGAGCAGTGTTGATCTGAATGGGCAATGTGCCAGGTTTCTCATCGTTACTGGCAGATTTCTTAATTAACTTGCTGATACTGTCGCAGTATTGGAGGGAAGCCCTACCTCTGCTAATTTTAGGGGCTTGTATAGGAACCCACCTGTCATTCAGCCATCCTGTCCTCGTGCATGACGTGAATGGGGGCACCGTCGATCACACAGTAAAGGGATGCTTTCCGTGCAAGGCGTGTACAAGAACCTCACCTCGCTTTTTCAGGGCCTCACCTCGCTTTTTCAGGGCTCTCGGGCTCCATATCTTCCTCCCACGTCCCCAATCCCAGAGTTTCCAGATCAGCTCCGAGCCTTAAGTAATCCACAAACCAACACCGGGATCCTAAGAAGCAACCTGGAGAAAAGAGCTTAGGAGATGGGGATGAGCCACGAGGTCTTGGAGCGCTCAGCAGCACACTGTGTTGATGAGGTGGAACCACATTTCAGCGTGGGCAGGCTAATTTTGCCACGCTCCCTGGTCATACTTGGCCCCCGTGGCCCTGGCCCCTCATCTGACAAATGAGTGCTACTGTCACGAGTATCAGAATGGGAATGTATCAGAAAAAGGAAGAATTTTCAAAAGCACTTACTCCAAATCCCTCATTTTATAGATGAGGAAACCACGGTCCAGAAAGTAAAATGACATAACTTTTTCAGGCACAGGCAGTTAGAGGCTCAACAAAAGTTGGATCCAGCTTCACCAATGCCTAGAGTATCCCCTGTCCACAGTGAGTAGGACAACCACTGGACACAGACAGTTTAAGTCCTGATGGCAAGGCAGGAAAATCATCCCGAACCTGTGAGCTCAGGTGATCCACCCGTCTCAACCTCCCAAGTGCTAGGATTACAGGTGTGAGCCACCACTTGAGACCTTGTCTTGAAAAATAGCTGGGTGTTGTGCACCTGTAGTCCCAGCTACTCGGGAGCCTGAGGCAAGCGAATCGCTGGAGCCCAAGAGTTTGAAGTTGCTGTGAGCTGTGATGCCACAGCATTCTACCAAGGGAGAAAAAATGACCCTATCTCAAAAAAAAGAGAGAGAGAGAGAAGGAAAGAAGGAAGGGTGGAAGGGAGGGAGGGAGGGAAGGAGGAAAGAAAGAAAGAAAGAGAGAAAGAGAGAAAGAAAGAAAAAATAAATCATCCCCACATACAAAGAGGGAGGCATCACTGGCATCCCTGAAAGAATTCTTTAAGGACACAAAGGACAAGCTGAAGTACGAGCCACTTGTACAATACCATTTAAAATTACAAAAGAAGATTCAATTTTGTGGTTTTCTGTATTCTTTAGTTTAAGACTCTCACATTTAGACTGGAGAAGAGGGATGGAGAGTGTAACAGAGAAGAGGTTTCGCTGAAGATAATAACAAGCAATGGTAAGACAAGTTAGTTACTGTCACAGAAATTATGAGGGTGAGCACATACAGAGATGAAGAATGAGGATTAATAATAAAACTTATGGTGCTATTTGCAAAGAAGATGAAGACTCTCAAGTTCTAAAAAAGTTAGTCTCTTCTAACTACCTCCATTTCTTCACTCCCCATTCACTTTTTTCCCCCTTTACTTGTAAATGAACATTGCACCATTAGTTGTGGTAACAAAATCAACACAAAAACCATAAAAATGAGAACAAAGTGAATGCCCATTAACTAGAAAATGGCTGAATACATTCTGCTACCAGGACATCATTGAATACCAGTCAAATAAAGAAAGAACTGTATCATATAGCTGGGCATGAGTGGTACACACCTATAGTTCTATGCTAGCTACGTGGGAGACTGAGGCAGGAGGATCACTTGAGCGTCCCACAGGAGTTGGAGGCTATAGGGATTATGCCATTGCACTCCAGCCTGGGAGACAGGGAGGGATTCTATTAAAAAAAAAATAAAAACAAAACCATATCAAAACAAATTGAATAAGGAAGCAGGCAGGAGGATTTACCTCTCCTCCACCATTAAAGAAACCTGCAAAAATGTAGAAACGTCACCTTCTACACCGATCCTTGTTTCTGAAAAATATAGGTATTCCTCATCAAATACATTAATTGTGCTAAAATGTTCAGGTTTATTATTGTATCCTAACAATGATTCTCATTGAATGAGGACCATATGGAAACTACAAATTCAATTACGAAAAAATTAGACAATTTTTTAAGAAAGTTTGCCAACAACCGAAGCAAAACTTCATGAACAGAAAATCCAAATGACTGAAAACTACATACAATGGTTCTCAATAATTTTGTTAGAAAATATATGCACACAGGGGCGGCGCCTGTGGCTCATTGAGTAGGGGACCGGCCCCATGTTACTGGAGGTGGCGGGTTGAAAACCCGGCGCTGGCCAAAAACTGCAAAAAGAAAAAGAAAATGTATCCACACATATGTATGTAATATATAAATATATATCCAATAAATATAATTGTATATATATTGTACCAATATTAATTTCCTGGTTTTGATCATTGTCCTGTAGTTAAATAAGATGTTAACATTTGGAAACCTTTGGGGAAGGATAGATAGGAATTCTATGTACTATTTTTGCAACTTTCCAAAACACTAAAAAAAGTTGTTTCTACATAAAGAGTTAAAACTATATGGTAGGGTGGGTGTTGTGGCTCATGCCTACAATCCTAGCACTCTGGGAAGTGAAGGCAGGTGGATTGCTTGAGCTATGAATTCAAGACCAGCCTGAGCAAGAGTGACACCCTGGTCTCTAAAAATAGCCAGGTGTTGTGCCTATAGTCCCAGCTATGTGGGAGGCTGAGGCAAGAGGATTCCTTGAGCCCAAGAGTTTGAGGTTGCTATGAGCTATGATGCCATGGCTCTCTACCAGGGGCAAAAAGTGAGACTCTGTCTCAGAAAAACCTCCAAAACTGTACGGTAGTCAAATTTTAACATTATAGTGTAGAGCAATGATTTCTGAGCATCTTTAGATTTTTTTTTTTTTTTTTTGAGACAGAGTCTCAAGCTGTTGCCCTGGGTAGAGTGCCATGGTGTCCCAACTCACAGCAACCTCAAACTCTCGGACTTAAGTGATTCTCTTCCCTCAGCCTCCCACGTAGCTGGGACTACAGGTGCCCACAACAACATCGCGCTATTTTTTGGTTTGTTGCAGTTGTCATTGTTGTTTTAGCTGACCTGGGCCGTGTTTGAACCCCCCAGCCTCGGTGTATGTGGCCGGTGCCCTACCCACTGAGCTACGGGTACCGCCAGCATCTTTACATATTATTTGTTTCTCTGTTCACCATACTAAGTACTAAATAGCTGCTCACTGTGCCAATAAAGGATCCTGGCAGTAGTGATGTTCCCACTAAGTTACTAAGCTTTCCTTCCTCACTAATAGAAACTGACTAAAATAAAGATTATTTCCTCTTCAGGAAGAGTGAGTCAAAGGTGATGATGCAATTTTATTAGAGCAATACCACACACTGAATCTTTATTAGCCACTTGAAAAGCTACTCTCTGAAGAGTTTCAGAAGCAGATGTAAGATTATTGCCCTGGTTATTCTTTTTTAAGTATAATCTATATGTGAGAAAGATAAGCACATCAAATTTATCCACACATATGTTCTCAATAATTTTAAAGTGAACACTTGTAGTCACATAGATCAAGAAATGCAACATATACAATATGTTCAGAATCACTGCCACATAGCTTCCCTAATAATGGTCCTCATCTTCTTGTAGAAGTAAGCTACATTCTCATTTTTTTTTTCCTTTTGAGATGGAGTCTTATTTTTGCTCTGTGCCTAGCTAGAGTGCAGTGGGGTCATCTTATCCCACAGCAACCTCAAACTCCTGGGCTCCAGCGATCCTCCTGCCTCAGCCTCTCAAGTAGCTGGATCTAAAGGCACACATCTGGCTAATTTTTCTTCTTCTTTTTTTTTCTACTTTCTCTTGCTTGGGGTAGTCCTCAGCTCCTGAGCTCAAAAGATCCTCCTGCTTCGGCCTCCCAGAGTGCTAGGATTGTAGGCATGAGGCACCACCCAGAGAAAATCTAGCTTCTATATGACCTCACAAGTAGATCCATCACTTCACTCGCAGCTGGAGAAACGTGGCAAACTCTGCAGGTTCTTTATAGCCCAGTTTCTGAGTTCTTCCCTCTGTGAAGTTGGCCCTGATTCTCCATGACTGCACAAATTTCTCCCTCCACATGTTACTACAGCACACGGTACATCTTGGCTTTATGTACTTTACATTATATCTTATATTTTGCAATTTAAAAGCTTAAGAAACATTTCTATAAATCTCCCCTGTGAGCCTGTTATTTCCTTAGCGTCAGGAACACATCTTTTGGTCCTTGGCACTCTGGCTGGTAGGAACTTGATAAATGTATGTTCAATGCAATGAACAAAATGAAATCAGCAAAATATTTATTACATCCATACTAGGTTGAAATTCAGCCCTTTCTGAATGTATAAGGACACATACAGGGGTCCTCAAATTACGGCCTGCGGGCCACATGCGGCAGTGTGAATTGTGTTTGTTCCCATTTTGATTTTTACTTCAAAATAAGATATGTGCAGAGTGCATAGGAATTTGTTCATAGTTTTTTTTTAAAACTATAGTCCAGCCTTCCAATGGTCTGAGGGACAGTGAATTGGCCCCCTGTTTAAAAAGTTTGAGGACGCCTGCTTAGGTGGTCCATAAAAGGCTTCTGGAGCATCGGATTCGATAATACACTTTGGATACTCTGCCACATACCATAAAGGGGCATCTTCTCCCAAAATGAGAAGCTGGGATAACAGTTGTTATCACATCTGCTTAAGATTAGTAGTTCTTAAAGTGTCAGATATAATCAGGGTAATTACTCAAAGCTGTCATCTTACTTGTCTAAGGCATTCAAACCCGAAGCATTGGCTTTGCCCCAGGAGGGTTGCTCAGCAGATTTCAAACCTGGAAGCCACTTGAATTGAAGGTCTTCTTGAGGGGAAATTGTGGGTACTGTTCCCAGGAGGAGCAGCGCATAATGGCCTGGGGCGGCTGCCTCAGCACTCCCTCAGAGATGCTGAAGAAACCCACGCCAACCGTTTATGCCCAGATCCCCAGCCACCAGCACAGAGCGTGCCAGCACAGGCCATGGGAAGAAAACATTTTGCAGCAAATTATTACGGCAATCATTCTTTGCCTTTGTATTGCACTTTCGTTTTCAAAACACTTTCATTTACAATATTTCATTTAAGCCTGGCAGTCACATGAGTATCATGTTATCAGCACACAGGTGAAGAAACAAGAGGCCACAACTGGTACTGAGTTCTTGCCAAGGCCATGCAGTAAGTTTCTGCTGTTTTGTAGTAGGGGTCTCAGCTAAAGCCTGGGGATCTTGAGGTTATTTGGAGATTTCCCTTGTAAATGAATCACGACGGAACTTGACTTTATACTCACTTCTGTGATTATTTAATGCTATTACTAATAAATGAATTCTAGATGCAAAAGGAACTTTGGAGTCACCTACTCCAATCTCTTAATAAAGGTAAGGTAATGCTTTGCTATGTTGGATCTTCTTACGTTGAGTCTCCCTTGAATTTCCTTCCATGAGTCTCCTTCATTGTCCTCAATAGGACCAGCAAAAATTGCTTAATTCCTTTTCTCAACAAAAGGTTTTCAAATATTTGTGGGTGTTCCCCTCTCTTTTTAGACCTAAACATCCCAGGTCCCTCTAGCCATTGCTGCCTTTTTTATACCAGCAGTAGCGGGACACTTTTAATAATTTCTAGCATTTATTGAGCAGGTAAAATACTGTGTACTTGACACATTTACTTAAGCCTCACCACAACTCTGTGAGAATAGTACGCACTCTGTTACCTGATTTGACACATAGAGAAACTGAAGTTTAGAAATTTAAGTAAACCCTTCCTATATAATCAGCTGGCAATTAAATCAAGGCAGTCTGAGTGTGCAGCTCTCAGTGTAAACCATTATGCCATAAGCCCTTTACTGTTCTTTCTCTACACTCTCCCTCAGCCCCTGTCCAAAATCAAAACACTTCACGTGGTACATGGATAGAATGTGCGCTGAGAACCAGTCCTAATCGTCGTCACCTTCCCGTGGTGACTGGGAGCAAGGCAAATCACACTGTGCTACTTATTTTTCTCGTTGAACACACCCCTTCCATAGAGATACCTCAATCCCTGTCACCCTATACTCCTCACTCATGGAACTACATAGAATTTCTTATAGCTAGTTATTAAAGCCACAAACCATCATTGGCATTGGCCGATTCACAAACTTCATCTCATATCACTCTCCTGCTCATTCACTGAGCACCTGGAACCATGTGCTGCATTTCTCTGCATATCCTCAGTTTTCTGAGGTAGGGTCTTTCTGTGCTTACACGCACTTTTCCCCTGTCAGTGGGGCTAGCATGGCTGGTACCTTGTTCTTCAGATTTTGGTCAGCATGTCACTTTCTCAGTGAGGCTTCCTTATCCATTTATCCCCATCCAATCCAATCCAATTCATCCTCATCCATTCCTCTACCCACCCATCCATCCATCTATCCACTCATACAACCATCTATCCATTCACCCACCCACCCATCTATCTATCCACTCATCCAACCATCTATCCATTCACCCACCCACTCACCCACCCATCCATCCATCCACCCAACCATCTATCTACCCATTCACCCAGTCACCCATCTATCCATCCATCCATCCATCCACCCACCCATCCATCTATTCACCCACCCATCCATCTATCCATTCACCCATCCAACCACCCATCCATCTATACATTCACCCATCCATCCACCCATCTATCCATCCATCCATCCATCCATCCATCCACCCACCCATCTATCCATCCATTCATCCAATCCAAGTCTCCTGGGCATACAGGTGTAGGCAAGCCAAACATGGTGTCTCCTCTAGCTCACACTTTTATATTCTAATGCCCTGATAGAAAGCAGTTTTACCACTGTACACTTAGTAAATATTATACTTTCCTTTCAAAGCATCATCAAAATTTTTAGTTATATAAATATTTACTTTTATAATACCTCAATATACTCTCACGGCTTAAAAAAAAACCTGTAGATAATGCAAGAAGTTCTCCTTAATGACTTTCTGCCACCCCAAACCTATCTCAATTATCTTCATAGGGATAACTGCTATTATCATTTTGGCATGAACTTTTCCAGACCTCACTTGTGCATTTACATGTATATGGACACATAGAAATATACATGGTTTTATTTCATGTGTGTTTAAAAATAAATGATAGAATATTGTACATCAACTTTTATGGGATATTGTCTATTGGATATAGTTTTTTTTACTATGTGACTCATAGATCTTGCACATAGAAATTCATTCTTTTAACTTCTTCCCAGTATTCTGTAGTATGATGGCCTAGAAATGAACTATTAATGAGCATTCAGGCAGTTCTAATATTTTTTAGGAGAGAAAAGTGTCTTTTAAAAAAATTTCAGATTCATATTCAAACAAACAATTAGGTTACATTGTTCGTGTGTATGTTAGGTAAAGTCCAAGTTGTAGTTGAGCTCTTCACCCAGGAAGTGTTCCATCTACCCTTACACTGTACCCATTAGGTGAGAGCACACTAATCCCCCTCCCACCTTCCCTTGAGAGACAGGGTCTTTTTCTGTCCCCCAGGCTGAAGAACAGTGGCATCATAGCTCACTGCAGCCTTGCGCTCTTGGGTTCAAGTGTTCCTCCCACCTCAGCACCTCCACCCCCAGTAGCTGGGACTACAGGTATTTGCCACAACACCCAGCTAATTTTTTTGTAGAATCAGGGTCTTGCCCTGCTACTAACCTCAAATTCCTGGCCTCAAGTGATCCTCTGCCCTGGCCTCCTACAGTACTGGGATTACAGGTGTGAGCTACCTCACTAGCTAATTTTTTCCTCTTATAACAATGCTATAATGAATGCCTTCATGTATACCTCTCTGTCACAAATGCAAGAAAAGGAGTTATTGGCAATTTCTGTCTTTATATTGTCAATTCATTCTCCAAAAGAGCCTGCATCAATTTATAATCACAGCAACAGTGTATGAGATAGAAATTTCCCTATACTCTTACCAATGTTTTGTTTCATTTGTTTGTTTTTCTTTTTCTTTTTTTTTTTTTTTT
>CAUYON010016590.1:0-12634 GCA_963573935.1 Arctocebus calabarensis | reverse complement strand
GGCATTGTGGCGGGCGCCTATAGTCCCAGCTACTTGGGAGGCAGAGGCATGAGACTCGCTTGAGCCCAGGAATTGGAGGTTGCTGTGAGCTGTGATGCCACAGCACTCTATCCAGGGTGATAGCGAAAAAAAAAAAATTATGCGATACCCAGAAAAAGGACACTGCATTGTCTTTTCAATCTGCCATAAGCAGCCTCATTTGTTCAGATATAGTCCTAAAGATCTTGTTCTGACTTTCATGTACTTCCTGAGCCTGCATCAGACATGCAGTTAGAAAGTGTCAGAAGAGAGTTTCTTTTCTGATTCTGAGCATCATCCATTCTTAGTTTGGCCAGACTTGACAGGTGGGATTGAGGGCTGGTTCCATTGTTCAGGGTTCTCCTAGATCAGACACATGAAGTGTCTTATGGAACTGGGTCCAGGAAAGAATCAGAAGAAGGGACAGTAGGCAAGGTATGAGACTTCCAACAGCTTAGCATGCTGGTGGCAACTTTTGAGAATGTATTGCTCTGAAGAGTGGTGGCTGAATGAAAAATGGCAACCCACTGAGTTCCACTCACCTGAGTGAAGTATACGATGTGAGAGAGAAAGAGATCTATTTTTAGTGAAGGGGAATTCTTAAGTTGCCCTAAGGATTTCCTTATTCATTTCTTTGCTCAGAAGTTTAAGACACATCCATGATCTTCCAGAGCACTGTGCTATGTGCTGGTGACAGAGAGTGAACAAGACAGACACATCCCTGCCTCCTGAGCCTTATGGTTTGTGCAGTGGAGTTTCTGAACACTATGCATGACACATGGATATGAGTAAATTAGGCCCATCTGGAGCTTGTCCTTTAGAGTAGCCTTGATGTCTAATGTGGATACCAAGTCATTTTAGCATTATTTGTAGTGTGTGTTATTGTATTTTATTTTTTATTAAATCATAACTGTGTACACTGATGCATTTATGGGGTTCAGTGTATTAATTTGATATACAATGTGAAATGCTTACATCAAACTGATTAATTTATCCATCACCTCACTAACCTATTTGTTGTGGTAAGACAATTGTACTCTTTTCTTAATAGTTTTGAAATGTACCATTGCATTATACATTAGGTGAAGTCCCCCCAAATACCCTACCTCCTATTGGCCTCCTTCTCCCTCCCCTCTCTCTCCTATTCACTCCTACTTTCTGGACTATAGTTATGTTTTACCATTTGTATGAATACATAGGTGATTATATATTGAATTCACAGTAGTATTGAGTACACTGGATACTTTTTCTTCCATTCTTGAGATACTTTACTAAGAAGAATATGTTCCAGCTCCATTAAGGTAAACATAAAAGATGTGAAGTCTCCATCTTTTTATGGCTGCATAGTATTCCATGGTGTACATATACCACAATTTGTTAATCCATTCAGGGGTCAACGGGCACTTGGGCTGTTTCCATGTCTTGGCAATTATTAATGTGAGTGGCCTAAATGGTCCTTAAAGAGGCACAGGTTGGCTGACTGGATACAAAAACTCAGGCCAAATATCTGTTGAATACAAGAGACTTATCTTACCTTAAAGGACAAAAAAAGACACAAGGCGAAGGAATGGCAATCTATACCACAGGCAGATGGGAATCAGAAGAAAACAGGGGTTGCAATTTTATTTGCAGATAACAATAGGTTTTAACCAAAAAAGATAAGGAAAGATAAGAATGGAAACTACATATTTGTCAAGGGAAACACTCAACTTGAAGAGATTTTGATAACTGACATTTATGCACCCTACCAGAATGCTCCTCAATTTATAAAGCAAACCCTAATAAATATGAACAATTTGATATCTTCCTGCACTATAATAGTGGGAGATTTTAGCACCACTTTGGCAGTTCTGGATAGATCCTCCAAGAAGAAACTAAACAAAGAAATAATGGACTTAAACTAGACCTAAGAACAAATGGACTTAACAGACATCTACAGAACATTTCATCCTAATAAAACTGAATACACATTCTTTGCATCAGCCCATGGATCATCCTCCAAAATTGATCATATCTTAGGACACAAATCTAACCTTAGCAAATTTAAAAGAATAGAAATCATTCCTTGTATCTTCTTGGATCATCACAAAACAAAAATTGAACTCAACAGCAATAGGAAGCTTCATACTCAAACTAAGTCATGGAAACTAAATAACCTTATGCTGAATGATAGCTAGGTCAAAGATGAGATTAAGAAGGAAATCACCAAATTTTTAGAACACAATAACAATGAAGACACAAATTATCGAAACCTGTGGGATACTGCAAAGGCAGTCCTAAGAGGGAAATTTATCACATTGGAAGCCTTCCTCAAGAAAACAGAAAGAGAGAAAGTAAAGACCTTAATGGGTCATCTCAAGCAACTAGAAAAGAAAGAACATTCCAACCCCAAACCCAGCAGGAGAAAAGAAATAACAAAAATTAGAGCAGAATTAAATGAAATTGAAAACAAAAGAATCTGGGCAGCACTTGTGGCTCAGTGAGTAGGGAACTGACCCCATATACTGAGGGTGGTGGGTTCAAACCCAGCCCTGGACAAACTGCAAAAAAAAAAAAAATAGCCAGGCATTGTGGCAGGTGCCTATAGTCCCAACTACTCAAGAGACTGAGGTAAGAGAATCACCTAAGTCCAAGAACTGGAAGTTGCTGTGAGCTGTGATGCCACAGCACTCTACCGAGGTTGACAAAGTGAGACTCTGCCTCTAAAAAAAAGAAAGAAAGAAAGAAGGATAGAAAACAAAAGAAAGTTGGTTTTTTGAAAAGATTAACAAAATTGATAAAGCTTTAGATAGCCTAACCAGACAGAAAAGTAAAATCTCTAATATCATCAATCAGAAATAATAAAGGAGAAATAACAACAGACACCTCAGAAATTAAAAAAAAAAAAAATCCCCAATGATTACTACAAAAAACTCTATTCTCAGAAATGTGAAAATCTGGAGGAAATGGACCAATACCTGGAAGCATGACACCTATCCAGACTCAACCAGAAAGAATTAGAAATGTTGAATAGAATTATACCAAGCACTGAAATAGCGTCAAATATATGGAATCTCCCAAAGAAGAGACATCTGGGACCAAATGGCTTCACATCAGAATTCTACCAAACTTTTAAAGAGTAACTAGTACCTATATTACATAACCTTTTCCAAATAGAAAAAGAAGGAGGGAAGCACCTGTGGCTCAGTGAGTAGGGCACTGGCCCCATGTACCAAGGGTGGCAGGTGCGATCTTGGCCCTGGCCAAAAAAAATAGCCAGGTGTTGTGGCAGGCACCTGTAGTTCCAGCTACTCAGGAGGCTGAGGCAACAGAATTGCCTAAGTCCAAGAGCTGGAGGTTGCTGTGAGCTGTGACATCACAGCACTCTACCAAGGGTGACAAAGTGAGACTCTGTCTCTAAAAAAAAGAAAGAAAGAAAAGAAAAAGAAGGAATACTTCCCAACACATTCTACAAATCAAATATCACCTTGATCCCTAAACCAGGAAAGAACCCAACAAAAAGAGAAAACTATAGACCAATATCATTAATTAATATTAATGCAAAAATATTCAGTAAGATCCTAGCAAACAGAATGCAATGACGCATCAAAAAATTATATACCGGGCAGCACCTGTGGCTCATCAAGTAGGGCGCCTGCCCCATGTACCGAAGGTGGTGGGTTCAAACCTGGCCTCAGCCAAACTGCAAAACAGAAAAGTAGCCAGGCATTGTGGCGGGCACCCATAGTCCCAGCTACTTGGTAGGCTGAGGCAAGAGAATCACCTAAGCCCAGGAGTTGGAGGTTGCTGTGAGCTGTGTGATGCCATGGAACTCTACCAAGGACGATAAAGTGAGACTCTGTCTCTACCAAAAAAAAAAACTTGATCAATGCCATGATCAAGTTGGTTTTATCCCAAGGTTACAAGGTTGGTTCAACATACATAAATCTATAAATATAATACATCACATAAATAAAATAAAAAACAAAGACCATATGATTCTATGGATTGATACAGAAAAAGTTTTTGATAATATCCAGCATCCTTTCAAGATTAGAACACTTAAGAAAATAGGCTTAGACGGCTCAGCACCTGTAGCTCAAGGAGCTAGGGCACCAGACACATACACCAGAGCTGGAGAGTTCAAATCCAGCCCGGGACCATCAAACAACAATGACAACTATAACAACAGCAATGAAAAAAATGGCCAGGCATCGTGGCAGGTGCCTATAGTCCCAGCTACTGGGAGGCTGAGGCTAGAGACTCAATTAATCCCAAGAGTTGGAGGTTGCTATGATCTGTGATGCCACAGCACTTTAGTCAGGGTGACAGCTTGAGACTCTGTCTCAAAAAAAAAAAAAGAAAGAAAATAGGTTTAGATGAACATTTCTTTGTTTTTTGTTTGTTTCTTTATTTTTTGTTTTTTGAGACAGCGTCTCACTCAGTTGCCCTGAGGTTGAGTGGCATGGCATCATAGCTCACAGCAACATCAAACTCTTGGGCTCAAGTGAGTATCTTGCCTCAGTCTCCCAAGTAGCTGGGACTACAGGTGCCTGCCACAACACCCAGCTACTTTTTTTTAGAGATGGGCCCTCACTCTTACTCAGGATGGTCTCCAATTTGTGAGCTCAGGTGATCCACCAACCTCAGCCTCCCAAAATGCTGGGATCACAGGTGTGAGCCACTGCATTCAGTCATAGATGGGACATTTCTTAAAATGATTGAGGCTCTCTACAGCAAAACCACAGCAAATACCATATTGAATGGAGTAAGATTGACAACATTTCCACTCAGATCTGGAACTAGACAAGGATGCCCATTGTCTCCAATGCTATTCAACATAGTAATGGAAGTCTTACTCATGAATTAGGAAAGAGAAGGTGATCAAGTGTATCCAAATAGGGTCAGAGGAGATCAAACTCTCACTGTTCACGGATCACATGATCTTAAACCTGGAAAACCCCAGGGACTCAACTACAAAACCCTTAAAAGTGGCCAGGCACAGTGGCTCACATCTGTATTCCCAAGACTTGGGAGGTTACAGTAGGGGTATTGCCTGAACTCACAGGTTCAAGACCAGCCTGAGCCAGAGCAAGACCTCATCTCTAAAACTATCCAGGCATTGTGCCTGGTGCCTGTAGTCCCAGCTACTTGGGAGGTTGAGGAAAGAGAATGGTTAAGCCCAGGAATTTGAGGTTGCTATGATGTCATAGCACTCTACCAAGGGTGACAAAGTGAAACTCTGCCTTAAAAAAAAACTCTTAGAAGTGATCAAAGAATATAGCAGCATCTCAGGATACAAAGTTAATACTTACAAATCAGTAGCTGCTATTCTATATACCAACAACAGTCAACCTGAAAATATAGTTAAGGACTCTATTCCTTTTACAGAAGATCAAAGATGAAATGTCTGAGAATTTACCTAACAAAGTATGTAAAAGAGCTCTATAAAGAGAATTATGAAACTCTGAGAAAAGAAATAGCTGAAGATGTTAACAAATGGAAAAACACACCATGCTCATGGCTGGGAAGAATCAGCACTGTTAAAACGTCCATACTACCCAGGCAGCGCCTGTGGCTCAAAGGAATAGGGCACCTGCCCCATATACTGGAGGTGGCAGTTTCAAACCCAGCCCTGGCCAAAAACTGCAAAAAAAAAAGAAAAAAAAAGTCAATACTACCCAAAGCAATCTATAGGTTTAATACAATCCATATTAAAGCACCAATGTAATACTTTAAAGATCTTGAAAAATAGTACTTTGTTTTATACGGACTCAGAAAAAAAACTCAAATAGCCAATATGTTATTCAGAAATAAAAACAAATCAGGAGATATCACTCTACCAGACTTCAGGCCATGCTATGAATGTATAGTGATCAAAACAGCATGACACTAACACAAAAATACAGAGGTAGATATATGGAACAGAATAGAGAACCAAAAGATGAAGCCAGCCACTTATCATCATTTGATCTTTGATAAGCCTATCAAAACCATTAATTAGTGTATAGAATCCCTGTTTAACAAATGGTGCTGGGTGAACTGGCTGGCGACCTGTCGAAGACTGAAACTGGACCCCCGCCTTTCACCATTAACAAAAATTGATTCTCAAATAATAATAACAAATAATCTCAGTTCTTTGTTTGCAAGAGACTTGAAAAGAAACTTCTCTGAAGATGACAGGTGAATGGCCAACAAACACATGAAAAAAATGTTCAGCATCTTTAGTAACCAGAGAAATGCAAATCAAAACCACTTTGAGATATCATCTAACTCTAGTAAGATTTTTTGCCCACATCACAAAATCCCAAAACTACAGATGTTGGCATGGATGTGGAGAGAAGGGAACACTTCTACACTGCTGGCTGGGATTGCAAACTAATATGGAATTTTTGGAAAGAAGTTTGGAGGATTCTCAAGGAACTAAAAGTACACATACTGTTCAAACCTGCTATTCCTCAACCAGATGATAAAAAAAATCATTTTACAACAAAGACATTTGCACCAGAATGTTTATTGCAGCCCAATTCATAATTGCCACGTCATGGAAGCAGCCCAAATGCACATCAGCCCATGAATCAATTAACAAACTGTGGTATATGTATGCCATGGAATACTATGCAGTCATAAAAAGGCTGGAGCTTTTACATCTTTTATGTTTACCTGGATAGAACTGAAACATATTTTTTTTAGTAAAGTACCTCAAGAATGGAAAAAAGTATCCAATATACGCAATACTATTATGAAGCCAATATATAATAACTTACACATTCATATGAATGATAAAACACAACTATAGTCCAGAAAGAATGAGGGAAGAAGAGGAAGAGGGGAGGGCTGGAGGAGGAAGAGTATTTGGTGGAACCTCACCTATTGTGCACAATACAATGGTACATTTCAAATCTATTAAGAGTAGAGTTAATACTTTGCATGAAATAACTTATCTTATAACAGTGAAATTGCTTTCTCTTTTGTCTTGTGATTTTTTTGAGGTGAAACTTAAGTTTTTGTGTGAGTAGTACTATTATACCTATCTTGAGTGTCTTGCCTATACCGTATCACATCATACCTTTGTTTAATTCTTAATAAACTGTTCACTTGTTAAAAAAAAAAAAGAGTAGAGTATACAAATAAGTAAGTGAGGCAATGGTTATATTAACCAGTTTGATGTAAGCATTCCACATTGTTTATCAAATCAGCACACTGTGTCCCATAAATTCATACAGTTATGATTTAATTTAAAAAGGTAAACTGTGAAGAAAGAAAAATAATAAAATCATCAAAAGGGCTAGAATCTAAGTTGAAGGGAGATTATTTGAGTGCAAAATTTGAGGTTAGTCTATACGGAAACACCAACTCCAAGGAATCGTGTCAGCACTTCCTTAAGGAAATTAAGGTTTTATTTATATAGACAAAAATAGAGGAGTTTTAGCAGAATTGCCACATTTTCCTATAAAGATGGCACATAGTTACACCAATTTGATTGGTAATAAGCACTGTTTCCTTTTGGGAAGGGTACATATAACATATTTTGTGGAGAACATAATAGTCATGGGTTTTCTGTTATCCAGTCTAAGCAAAGAAAGACAATGTGGAGAAAGTTAACCTATAACAAGGGTCATTAATTAAGAAGATGGGAGATTTATGTTACTGTCTTTTTTTAACTGAGACAGTCTCACACTACTGCCCAGGCTGGAGCGCAGTGGCCACATCATAGCTCACTGCAACCTCAAACTCCTGGGCTCCAGTGGTCCTTCTACCGCAGCCTCCCAATTGACTAGGACTACAGGCACACATGCAACCACACTCTGCTAATTTTTCTATTTCTTGTAGAGGCAGAGTCTCACTCTTGCTTAGGCTAGTCTCGAACTCCTGGCCTCAAGCAATCCTCCCACCTCAGCTTCCCAAAGTGCTAAGATTACAGACATGAGCCACCTCATCTGGCTGGCAGGAAGTTTTTGTCTCCAATGTTTAATTCTCTCTTGTCATCATACAGAACAAGAAACATGAGAAAGTGAGTTAATCTATAATCTGAGAAACAAAATTGTAACCATATGTGACTCAGATCATAGTCACATGGAGGACTGACATGTTTGGAGGGATTCTAACAGTTTTCAAGTTTTATTTATCTTTACACTCTGGAGACGTTTTTATTGCCAGTGTTACAGGTCATCTAGTAAGAAGAAAACAGGAATGCTATTAAACATCCAACAACACACAGAAGGAATTACCATATCTAAAATGTCAATCATGCTAAGGTTAAGAAATTCTGCTTTAATCGCTAAAAATTAACTATATGACAGGGAGTATATAAAAAATTACTGTTCTTTTTCTTCAATTTTCCTCTAAACCTAAAACTTTAATCAAATATTTAAAAACCATCTATAGCTCTATAGATGATTTTAGAAAATTAAAATTAAATTTTAATTAATGAATTAAAATTTTAAAAATCATCTATATCTCTAGTTGATTATTTAATGATAATATTATATTTGCCTTATTAAAAATGTTATTGTTGCCGGCTCAGCGCCTGTGGCTCAACTGGCTAAGGCGCCAGCCACGTACACCTGAGCTGGTGGGTTCGAATCCAGCCTGGGCTCGCCAAACAACAATGACTGCTGCAACCAAAAAATGGCCGGGCATTGTGGCGGGCGCCTGTAGTCCCAGCTACTTAGGAGGCAGAGGCAGGAGATTTGCTTGAGCCCAGGAGTTGGAGGTTGCTGTGAGCTGTGATGCCACGCACTCTATCCAGGGTGACAGGCTTGTCTCAAAAAGAAAAAAAAAGTTATTGTTGTCATAAAAATATTCATAAAAGGTATTGTAGGAATCCTTTTCAAACTGAAGGAGGACTATTGGCTCTTCCTTCTTCTGCCACATGCTTTGGGGGAAAAATAAAACCAATGACTCGGCTAGATTTCTTTTTAAACAAAAAATCTGTTAAGCCACGTCTCATTTTAGTTAAAAGAGAAGGACTCTTTCCCAGCCGCCCCCACAACAATCACTGCTGCTACTGCCACATAAAAAGAAAAAAATGGTGATAACTGCATGGAAGATGCCCAGAGGATCCCCCAGGAGATGAGAGGGTAGCTAGGAACTCGGTCAGAAACTTACCAGAGGAGTTCACTGCTACTTTAGGAGGCACTAAAGTGGTCTTGTGGCTAAGGACTCCCATGATCACTCCCAAACTGACAACCAAATGGGAGGTACAGCCCTGGGGAGGTAGGAGATCTTTAGTACATTACCACAATTGAATTAGCAAGTCACAACACGGTTGAAGACGTCTACAGGTCCTCACTGAGCCCAGACAAGGCAGAGCAAACTTGCCAAGGAGTGGAATTAGGCCACCCACACCTCCACAAGGCTGGATGGAACAGAGGGATACTCTTCACCCTCAACGCCAAACATCCGTACTCCACACAGATTGAAGCAGAGAAGAGGAAACCAGGCAGGAGAGGCGGCTCACGCCTGTACTCCTAGAACTCTGGGAGGTCGAGGGGGAAGAATCCCTTGGGCTCAGGAGTTCCAGACCAACCTGAGCAAGAGTAAGAACCCCATCTCTAATAAAAATAGAAAAATTAGCCAGGCATCATGTCAAGCACCTATAGTCCCAGCTACTCAGGAGGCTAAAGCAAGAGGATTGCTTGAGCCCAGGAGTTTGAGGTTACTGTGAGCTAGGCTGACTCTATAGCACCATAGCCTGGGTAACAAAGTGACACTCTATCTCAAAAAAAAAAAAAAAAAAGAGAGAGAGAGAGATAAATAGCCGGGCATTGTGGCGGGCGCCTGTGGTCCCAGCTGCTTGGGAGGTGGAGGTGGGAGACTCGCTTGAGCCCAGGAATTGGAGGTTGCTGTGAGCTGTGATGCCACAGCACTCTATCCAGGGTGACAGCTTGAGGCTCTGTCTCAAAAAAAAACAAAAAAAGAGGAAATCTGAAAGACTGAATCATACATAAGACTTACTTAAGGCAACTGTTCAATTACTTAACCAGACCAAGTTTATCACAATAAAAGGTAGGGTTTTTTTCTCCTCATATCAGCTAATAGAGTGGGTATGGAGGCTCACAAGAAAATGCAGATTAGTTATGGAAAATTAGCTAGAGTTTCTTTGCTAATATTTCTGTGTAATAAAGGTAAATTTGTGGCTCGAGTGCACATGTTTTAACATATTGATCTAGTTTGTCAGCATGCTTGTGAAAGATTTGGAGCACAATAGATGAGAACCATCAGAATGAATAAAGATATGTTTAAAAATAAATGGGTTGCCAATTCCTTTAAAATAAAAGTACAGCTATTCTCCTTTTGGTTCTAAAAGTAAATGCAGAGTCTTTGGGGGCTGCATTTATTGATCCTTCCACTCTGCCTAGAAAGTAGTTTCCATGTCCTGTGTCTAACCCGGTAAGAAGTGTTGGTGTTTTTCTAATGCTTAAACACAAAGGTACTTTTTTTTTTTTTTTTTGCAGTTTGGCCAGGGCTGGGTCCGAACTCACCACCCTGGGCACACGGGGCAAGCACCCTACCCACTGAGCCACAGGCACTGCACAACAAAGGTACTTTTTATTTCTTACATTTTTTTAAGAAAAAAATAAGATGAATAATATTCAAGTTGTTCAACATGATGAGCACAGAATATCTTCAGTAATGATTCCCACAATTGATTTAACACATCCACCACCACCCATGCTAAACTCTGGAACTTGTTCATCCCATAACTGAAAGTTTGTACCCTTTGACCAACATATCACCATTTCTCCCACCCCTAGATCCTGGAAACCACCATTCTACTCTCTGCTTCTGTAAGTGTGATGTTTTAAGATTCCATGTACAAGTCAGATCACTGAGTGTCTTTCTGTGTCTGCTTATTCTGCTTAGAAAAGGTGCTCCAGTTCCTCCATACTGTTACAAATGGCAGAATTTCCTTCTTTTTTACAGCTGAATAGTACCAAAAATAGCTATTTTTTTAGAGTCCCTCCTATTAATAGGAATGAAATTAGATTCTTTTTTTTACCTAAGATATCCATCAGTCAACAACATCCTTTTTTTTTTTTTTTCCAGTTTTTGTCTGGGGCAGAGTTTGAACCCTCCACCTCTGGCATATGGGGTCGGTGCCCTACTCCTTTGAGCCACAGGTGCCGCCCAACAACATCCTTTTGATTAATTTAAAAAAATAAAAAAAAAAAAAGGAATACAAACCCTATAAGAGTATATTAGTCTCCTGGGATTATTGCAACAAATGGCCACTGGGAGCTTAAAACAAAAATTATTCTCTCACAGTTGTGGTGGCCACAAGTCTGAAATGATAGACGTCAGCAGGGTTGGTTACTTCGAGGTTTCTGAGGGAATCATCAGCTTCTGATGGCTTCAGGCAGTCCGTGGCACTGCTTGGCTTGTGGACACACTTCTCTTAATTTCTGCCTCCATTTTTACATGACATTGTCCCCTATGTATCTCTATGTGTCTTCTTTTTTGTCTCTTATGAGGACATCTGTCATTGGACTCACAGCCCACTCTAACCCACGACGATCTCGTCTTGAGATCCTTTCCTTAAGTGCGCTTGCAAAGGTGCTTTTTCCAAATAAGGTCACATTCATAGGTACTAGGAGTTATGGCTTGGATAGAATTTAATCTACTACAAGGTATATTTAAAACTTTTCGATAATAGAAAATTCAATTTACATATTATTGCCCAGATGATACATTATTAAGTAAGGCAACCAGTCGAATTACAGAACTTTAGATATTAAAGGTTACTTTGATAGCCACCTGAAGTGAAGGTGTCTTACATGATCATTAGTTAGAATTGGCATTTACGGCTTGGCGCCTGTGGCTCAACTGGCTAAGGTGCCAGCCACATACACCTGAGCAGGCAGGTTCGAATCCAGCCCGGGCCTGCCAAACAACAATGACGGCTGCAACCAAAAAATGGCCAGACATTGTGGCAGGCGCCTGTAGTCCCAGCTACTTGGGAGGCGGGGGCAGGAGACTCACTTGAGCCCAGGAATTGGAGGTTGCTGTGAGCTGTGATGCCACAGCACTCTACCCAGGGTGACAGCTTGAGGCTCTGTCTAAAAAAAAAAAAAAAAAAGAATCGGCATTTACAAGGAGAATTGTATGATACAAACTAATATCAGCTTTTCTTACTTTCTAGGAGAAGACTAAACATTTCTCCTTATTTTGTTGAGATTTTTTTCACCATAATCATAAGGGCCTATGGTTTTTGAAGGTGAAGTCCTATCAAGCCATTAATTAGCAGCTATGGAAAAAAAAAAAAAACAGGTCTGAGAGCTCAAAACTACAAATATGGGGCTCAGCGCCCGAAGCACAGTGGTTAAGGCACTGTCCACATGCACGGAGGCTGGTGGGTTCGAACCCGCTCTGGGCCAGCTAAACAACAATCACAACTGCAACAAAAAAATAGACAGGAGAGACAGCGCCGGGGCAAGTGAGACCCGGAAGGGCACTGGGCAACTCTGTGCCTCACTGAGGAAAATAACTAACGATGGGCAAAGGAGATCCTAAGAAGCCGAGAGGCAAAATGTCATCAGACGCATCTTTGTGCCAACTTGTCAGGAGGAGCACGAGAAGAAGCACCCAGATGCGTCAGTCAACTTCTCAGAGTTTTCTAAGAAGCGCTCAGAGA
>CAUYON010016585.1:0-11240 GCA_963573935.1 Arctocebus calabarensis | reverse complement strand
ATAGCACAAGAATATAGGGAAAGGGGAAAGGGAGGGGAGAGAAGTGGGGACGTGTGGATGGAGGGAGGATAGGGATGTGGTAGGGCCACACCTATGGTGCATCTTAGAAGGGTACAGGCAAAACGTACTAAATTCAGAATACAGATGTCTTCATACAATAACAAAGAAAATGTCCTGAAGGTAATGTTTAACAGTTTGATGAAAACATTTCAGATTATATATGAAACTAGCACATTGTACCCTTTGATTGTAATAATGTATGCAGCTATGATTTAATAATAAAAAGTCACATAAATGGAGCTTGATAATAAATACTTAATGAATGTTAAAAAAAAAAAGATTCATAGACTGTCAAAATTATTAGGTATTCTTTTTCTCCAGATGGAGAATGAGAGACTCAGAAAGTTACACAATTTTTTAATGTCTCTGAAGCTATTTTCCCCATAAAACAAAACTTTTGGGATGATTAAATATGGAATAACAAGTTAAATCTCCTAATTATGAAGTGTTTCCAATTTGTAGCTTCTCCTTTTGTAAAAACCAGCCCTAATATTCCTACCAACAAGTGCTGTAGGCTCCTAATATATGTCCAGGAATCCTGAAAAATCATTTTTAGTCCCATTTATTTACTTTTCAGTTGCACTACATTTGGGGAAGAAGAATTTTCTAGGAGTAAGGTATGTCTCACCTCTGGAGTGTTATAGCAGATAGAATAAGGACTAGAGAAACAAAGTTGCATGCTAAGTTAACTCCTTCTGCTAAAGTAGTACTGGTGAATATGATTATAACATACAAGTCAATATATAGAATGGATTTTAAAGGTCATTTATGATTAATAGAATCATAATTGTTAAATCTGTACCATAACACATTCTTTATTGTGTGAAGTCTAAAGCTAATCTATACTGTATTAACCCCAAATCCAGAAAATATCTAATTAATTATGATTTTTGGTTATTGTGATTTTGAAGACAGAATTGTATTACCACATGCTTATTCTCACTCTCTGGTGTTACAAATCACTCCTAGATCAACCTGTAATGTAACTGCCATTGTATTCTTCTCAAACAGAATGCAACCAATAATGGTAAATTTATGTTCACCCATTTTTATCCAGAGAGCCAAAGATCTTTTCAATGGAAAAAAGGGGGGGGAGGTGTTCATGACAATATGATATTTTGGCATCCCTGGATGGTAACTTTGGCTGATATACAAATGTCAGAACAACACATCTTTATGATGTGTGCTAATGGAAGGAACATGATGAATGCCCTTGAGCAGTGTAAGGAGAAGCAGCAACAGAGCCTAGGGACAGATGGTGCTGATTTATTACTTTGAAATGTCAAAGGGCAAGTGTTTTCTGCATATTGAGTTAGAGGTAATGCATAGGTAATGTTTGAGATTTTTGTGTTGGGTTAGATATTTTGATGTTGGATTTGAATCAAAATCATCTCACCCCTTAAGCAGGCTTATGGACAAATGAGATGGCTGGATTTGAAAAGGTCTGACATCTTCCAGGATATTCTCAGGAAAACAATGTACTGGCTCTATGGCTCATGAATATATTTGAAATGAATACAGGCACTTTTTCATTGTCTTCATTTTCTGTGACAATTAGAGTGTGATTCAAAGTGACATAACAAAAATTCATTATAACCAAAAGTGGTTACTATATTGTAGTTTGACAATGAGATTAAATATAAAAGAAAATATCTTGGATAGAACACCCAAAAACCACAGACATTCTCTTGGCTTTTGCTTTACTGATCAACTTTATGGTATGTGGGTTTGGTTTCAAAGAAACAACAAGACAGTTTTTTTGTCTGTTTTTTTCTTTAATCTCTTCATTATTTTGATGTCATTTGTGATAACAAATGTTTTAAATTGTTTGAGAGATTGTTTAGCCATTTTGGGTATTTGAGACTTCCAGATTTAAAAGAGTTCATGTAAATTGGTTGCTGATTTAATTTAACATAGAAAATAACTCTTAATTTCTTATCATCTGTTTGGTAGCATCTGAAAAGGGCACAAGATTCTGTATCTTACTATATTTGATCCCGTTTTAAGTCAAGCTTCTTCACTGTCAAAATATAAATTGATAAGTACACCAATAGAGATGTGTTTAATTTCATAAACTGTATGACTGTACATTTAATAACTTCTTATTTTTATTCCACTATTCATTGAGACATTTTCTGATATTTATAGTTTTCAGAAACAGGTAGCAAGGAAGACATCATCTACTGCATGAAAAAAATCACATTGAGGAGGAAACTGATGTGGTGTTTTCAGGTTCTTCTCCTGTCTCATTTCTCTGACTGAAGTTTTTCACCTATAAAAAAAGTAATCATTTATACTTATTGCATTTATATAAGTATTATTTGGAATGTTTGCAAAGATATTTGATCTTGGAATAAAATGATGTCTTTAGAAATAAGTGGTTAGCTAATATATTTTGATATATAATACATTTGCATAGCACTTTAAAATTTTGACACAATTTAAAAAATATTTTATGGACTGTTATGTGGAACAATCCTGTAAGATATTCAATAAAGGCATCATTGGCTCCATTTTTTGATACATAAGATAAATGAGCTTCAAAGGAAATAAGTAATTGGCTTGTGGTCATTCATCTAGAAAGTGAGGAAAGCTGGCTAAGAATATGGGTCTTCTAACACAAGTGTTCATTATCCCCTACAACATTACTTCTTTTTTGTGCACAATAGATTTATATGTGTATGATCATCATACGTCGTTATGTGGGTAAAGATATGTATGTAGGCTGCTATTCAGAGAGAAAAAATAATGAACACAATATAAGCTGTTCAGACAATGAAGGTACTCAATAAATGCTTGCTGAATTTAAAAATAAATTAATTAACATAAAGAACATTTCTGCTATCTAGAAGTCTAAACAGGAGACACATGAGAACAGCAGTCCCTAACCTTTTGGCTACCAGGGCATGGTTTCATGGAAGACAATTTTTCCATGTACTGGAGTACAGGTTAAGGGATGGTTTAGGGATTATTCAAGCACATTACATCTTTACCTCAGATCATCAGGCATTAGATTCTCATAAAGAGTGTACAACTTAGATACTTCCCATGCATGGTTTACAGTAGAGTTTACACTCCCATCAGAATCTAATGCCACTGCTTATCTCACAGGAGGCAGAGCTTGGAGGAAGAGCTCAAATGAAGAAAGAGCAGAGGGGAGTGGCTATAAATACAGATGAAGCTTCACTCACCCACCACTCACCTCCTCCTGTGTGGCCTGGTTTCTAACAGTCAACAAATCGGTACCAGTCCACAGTACAGGGATTGGGGACCGCAAAATGAGAACATATTTTGAACATTTACTAAATGCTAAGCCCTGTAAGGTACTTCACATATATTCTCAGTCATCTAGCTACTTTGAAGCAATTCTGTTCATTTTAAAGTTCAAAATGTTTTAAATGATATGATAATGTAATAAAAAAAGGAAAGAAAAAGAACAACATAATCTATCTTTAAACAGAACCCATAAAACAAACAAGCAAATAAATCAGAAACACATAGGATTCAATACCAAACCATAGATAGGTATGAGGAAGCAAAAGAGCTGACCATACAGCAGCCTAACTAGTAGGGGGGCAAAAAAGCAAAGATCAAAGAAGCTTCCTTAGGTTCCTTCATATGCTGTTGACTGACCAACTAATACAGGGGAATTTTTCAATACAACTAATATGTAATCCATATTTATGCTACAGCAATTTGGTGAGGACTAATTAGAGCATTAGACTGTAAAAAATAATATTGAAGGAGATAGAAGAATCTCATACCCTGGGGGTATCCAAAGATGTGGTACTTTTCCATCTGGCTTTATAATTCCACAGCAGTGTTTCTAACATTTTCTGTAACTAACTACTGTAAGAATTCTTGTTATCTTCCTATCATGATTACCCTGTGCCATTCCTCTAAACCTCTCCTACATTGCCCTATATAGGTCTTTGCAACATCTAATGCATGACTAACAAATCCAGCCAGACTTCATCTCCTTTTTAAAATACATTACAAATTAAACTCTTCTTTTATTGACATTAGTTGTCCTTATTTAACCACAAATATAGGAGACAGAATATATGCATGTTTGCTTATTACAGGCATTCTCACCAAGGAAAGCACAGGATAATGACCACAATAGGTTAAAAAAGTAGAAAATTAATTAATTGTACTTCCATAGACAAATTTATTCTCAAAGTTAATGATTTATTTAATTAAAATCATTTTCACTTAATTGAGTGGATATCTGGTATATTTAATAAGCCTAGTTTCCTAGTGAGAAATGAAACCTTCAAAAACAAAGAAAAATATTTACAATTTCAGATAATTGTAAAATAGTCCATGTTCATTATAGAAAATTTGGAAAATACAATGTATGAAAATTAATATAACTCTGTCTGTAATTTCACCTCTCTGAAACAAATATTATTGGTGGTAGAGATGGAATAAGATGGCTGGATAGAAAACTCCAGTGATTGTCCCTCTGCATAAGCATCAAAGTCAACAACTATCCACATAATAATGCACCTTTAGAAGAAGTAAAAACAATGTGAGCAATCATACTACTTGATTTAAGATTGTATCTGGGAAAAAGGCACTAAAGATGGCAAAAGAGTCTAATATTGCCTATGCTACCCCTTCCCCATGTCCCAGCACTGTCACCAACACTCCTGGTGGAGATAGAATCTGCATGTCCAGTTGAAGGAGAGCGAAGTGATTGTGGGACTTTACTTTGAAACCTACGGCTGCTCTTGCATAGGGCAACACACCAAAAAGCAAAATTCTGCCAGTGCCCATGGAGGGAGAATTTAGACAAACTTTTCTAGAAAGAAATTCTTCACCCTAAAACTGAAACTTCAGCTAACCAACCACCAGTGGACAAAAATCAGCCTGAGACCTATACTAAATTTATAGGGCAGTCAGGCCATGAAGGCTGCAGCCCTGTAAAAGTCTTTTGGCTATGCTACCTTAGAGCCACTGGTCTTGGTGTGTATGTGACCCAGTTAAATACCAGCAGTAGCAACTGAGCCAGTACCTGTGTCACCCCTCCCCCAACTCCAAGCAGTGGGGCTTAGGGAGAGTCTTGTTTCATTTGTGGAAAAGAAAGCAAAAGATCAGAGGACTTTATTTTGCAATATGGGTACCAGCTCAGACATAGTAAAATAAGATACTAAGTAGATTTCTGAATCCCCTGAGTTTAGACATGGTTCCTAGAAGGCATTTCTGGATTTGCTGGGCCCCAAGGAAACATGCTTCCCTGAAGGGAAGAAACCAGTCCTGGCAGAATTCACCAACCAATGACTAAAAAGCCCTTGGACTATTAATAAACACCTCAGGTAGCCAGGCAACATTCACCACAACCTTTGGGTAAGACTGGACTGACTTCAGGTATGACCCGGTACTGATGACCATGAGGGAGAACCCATATCACTCCCTCCTAATTCCAGAAGCCCAACACAGAGAGTGAAATAAGAGAGGGTGAGAGACTTTGCCTGGTAATCTAAGTAATTCTCCTATACCTTACCCAAGCTATCAAGGTGATACCACCAGGAGTCTTTAAGAGTCAGAGCAGTACTGAGCTTAGAGAACTACAACTACTGATATGGCTGTAGTGACCAGAAACTTAGACCACAATACTCAGTTCCATATGATTATCTGGAAACATTTCTCAAGAGGATGGGTTAAAACAAGCCCAGATTGTGAAGATTAAAATAAATACCTAACTCGTCAATGTCCAGATATTGATGAACACCCAGAAGCATAAAGAACATCAAAGAAGACAGGACCTCACCAAACCAACTAAATAAGATACCAGTGACCATTCCCAGAGTGACGAAGATAACTGAACTTTCTGGGGAAAAAAATTCAAAATAGCTATCCTGAAGAAGTCCAATGAACTTCAAGACAACAAAGAGAAGGAATTCAGAGAAATTTACAAAGAGATTGAAATAACAAAAAAAGCAGATATTTTAGAGCTTAAGAATTCAGCTGACACATTGAGAAATTTATCAGGGTCTCTCAACAGCAGAATTGTAAGTAGAAGAAGGAAGTAGTGAGCTTGAAGACAGAAAATAAAAAAAGAATAAATGAAAAGGAAGCATGTCTGTAAGATCTAGAATATATCCTCAAAAGAGAACGCCAATTACTTAAATGAAAGTAGAAAGAGAAATTGCAGTAGAATGTTTATTCAAAGAAACATTATAATAACAGAGAACTATCTAAAACTAGAAAAATACATCAATATTCAGGTTAAAAAAGGTCATAGAACACCAAGCAGATTTAACTTAAATAAGACTATTTCAAAGCATTTAAAAATCAAGCTCCCAAAAGTCAGATAATGAAAAGTTCCTATGGGAAGAAAGAAAAAATAAAATAATGACATATAAAGAACTCCAATACATATGGCAGCAGAATTATATGTAAAAATGTTACAGGCCAGGAAAGAGTGGCATGATATATTCAAATGCTGAAGGAAAAAAATCTAAACCCGGGAATATACCCTTCAAACATGAAGGAAAAATAAAGACTTTCCCAGACAAACAAAAGATGAGGGATTTCATCATCAACAAACAGGAAATGCTGAAAGGAGTTCTTCAATATGAAAGAAAAGGATGTTAATAAACAATAAAAAATCATCTGAAGTTACACAACTAACTGGTAACAGTAAGTACACCCATATAGAATGCTGTATTGCTGTAATCATTGAGTATAAAATACTTAATCTTAAGAACAAAGACTAAAGACAAACATACCAAAAATACTTATAACTTAAATTTCAAACATAAGTTTTTGAAAGATAGATAGTACAAAAAGATATAAATGGAAACAACAAAAACTTTAAAAACAGGGAGGATGGAGTTAAAGGGTAGAATTTTTGTTAGATTTCCATTTGCTTACTCATTTGTTTGTAAACAGAGTCATCATATATTTAGAATAATTGGTTATGAAATTTTTTTTGTATGAATCATGGTAACCTAAAATCAAAAAATTCTCCAACACATACATGAAAAATTATAAACCAAGAAATTAAACTGCTCTACCAGAGAAAATTACTTTTAATGAAGAAAGGAGAGAAGGAAGAAAGAGCAGACCACCAAACAATCAGAAATCAAATAACAACATGACAGTAGTAAGTCCTTACCTGTCAATAATAACATTCAATGTGAATATACTGAACTCTGCAATCAAAAGGCATAGAGAGGCTGAATGGATTAAAAAAAGAGAGAGAGAGAGAGAGCCAATCATATTGTGCAAGAAACACATTTCATCCATAAAGACACATAAAGACCTAAAATAAAGGGTTGGAAAAAGATATTCCATGAGAATGGAAATAAAAAATGAGCAGAAGTAGCTACACGTCTTTTAGATAAAATAAATGTCAGGTCAAAAACCATAAAAATAGACAAAAAAGGTTATTATATAAGATAAAGGGGTCAATTCAGCAAGAGAATATCACAATTCTAAATATATATGCACTCAATACTGAGGCACCTATATAAGTTGAATATAACCAGAGCTAAGTAGAGAGATAGCCTCCAATACAATAAAACTTGGAGATGTCCACGCTACACTTTCATCATTTTTTTCTTTTTTTTTTTTTTTTGAGACAGAGTCTCACTATGTCACCATTGGTAGAGTGCTGTAACATCACAGCTCACAGCAATCTCCAACTCTTGGGATTGAGTGATTATCTTGCCTCAGCCTCCCAAGTAGCTGGGACCACAGGCACCCACCACAATGGCTGGCTATTTTTTCATTGTAGTTGCCATTGTTCTTTGGCAGACCTGGGCTGGGTTCAAACCCACCAGCCCCAGTGTATGTGGCTGGAGCTCTAGCTGCTGAGCTATTGGCACTGAGCCCCACTTTCCATCATTGAACAGATCATCCAGACAGAAAATCAACAAGGAAACATTAGACTTAATCTGCACCATAGACCAAATGGACCTAATCGCCATTTACAGAACATTTCATACATCAGCTACAGAATATAAATTCTTCTTCCGAGCTCGTGGATCATTCTTGAGAATAGACCATAATTCAGGCCACAAAAGAAGTCTCAAAAAATTTCAAAATTGTTGCATTCATACCAACTATTTTCTCTAGTTACATTGGAATAAAATTAGAAATTAATAACAAGAAGAATATTAGAAAATGTACAAACACATGGAAATTAAACAATCTGCTCCTGAATGACCAGTGGGTCAATTAGGAGATTAAGAAGGAACTTAAAAAATTTTTCAAAACAAATAAAAATGAAAACACAGCATATCAAAACCTATGGGATACAGAAAAAGCAGTAATAACAGGAAAGTTCATATCCATAATTGCCTACATCAAAAACAGAGAAAAGCCTCAAATAAACAACATAATGCTACATCTCAAAAAACTATAAAAACAAGAGCTAATCTAACCTAAAATTAGTAGAAGAAAAGAAACAGTAAACATCAGACCAGAAATAAGTGAAGTTTAAGTGAAAAAATACAAAAGATCAATGAAATAAAAAGTTGAATTTTTGAAAAGATAAGTGAATTTGACACATCTTTAGCCAGACTAAGAAAAAAAAAGAGAAGACCGAAATGAATAAAATTTTAGATGAAAAAGGAAGCAATATAATGGATATTGCAGAAATCCAAAGGATTTTTGGAGACTACCATGAGCAACTATATGCCAATAAATTTGATAATCTAGAAGAAATGTATAAATTCCTAGACATATTTGACCTATCAATATTGAACCAGGAAGAAAACCAAAACCTTAGAAGCCAATAACAAGTAATGAAATAGACACAGTAACAAAAAAGTCTCCCATCTAGGAAAAGCCTAGGACATGCTGAATATTACCAAGTATTCAGAAAACTAATGCCAATCCAATGAAAGCAAATTGGACAAATGGGATTGCATCAATCTAGAAAGTTTTGCACAGCAAAAGAAACAATCAACAAATGGAAGAGACAAATAAAAGAATGGGAGAAAATATTTGCATACTACCATCTGGCAGAAGATTTATATTTAGAATATATAAGGAGCACCAACAACTCAAAAGGATCAAATGGCAGGTCAATTTTTAGCTCTCTAAATACTCTCCAAACATCCTTCCAAAAGGAACATATGAGTGTGCATTCCCACCAGCAGTGTAGAAGTGCTCCCTTTCCTCCACGTCCATGCCAACATCTCTGGTTTGGGGATTTTGTTATGTGGGCTAATCTTACTGGAGTTAGGTAATATCTCAAAGTAGTTTTGATTTGCATTTCTCTGATGATTAAGGATGGCGAACATTTTTTCATGTGTCTGTAGCTGTGGCCTGTCTTCTTTAGAGAAGTCTCTCTTCAGGTCTTTTGCCCTTCCTGAGATGGGATCACTTGTTCTTTTCTTGCTAATACGTTTGTGTTAAGTCTGGATTCTGGTTATTAAACCTTTGTCAGAGGCATAACCTGCAAATCTTTTCTCCCATTCTGAGGGCTGTCTGCTTGCTAAACTTACTATGTTCTTGGCTGTACAGAAGCTTTTAAATTTGATCAGATCCCAGTAGTGTATCTTTGATACTGCTTCAATTGCCTGGGGAGTCCTCCTCATAAAATATTCACCAAAACCAATCCCTTCAAGAGTTCTCCCTGCACTTTCTTCAGTATTTTTGTAGTTTCATGTCTTAAGTTTAAGTCTTTAATCCAGTGAGAGTCTATCTTAGTTAATGGTGAGAGGTGTGGGTTCAGTTTCAGCCTCTTACAGGTCACTAGCCAGTTCACTCAGCACCATTTGTTAAATAGAGAGTCTTTTTGCCACTGAATGTTTTTAGTTGTCTTGTCAAAGATCAAGTAACGGCAAGTAGCTGGATTCATCTCTTGGTTCTCTATTCTGTTTCAAACATCTACCTCTCTGTTTTTGTGCCAGTACCATGCTGTTTTGATCACTATCGATTTATAGTAGAGTCTCAGGTCTGGTAGCATGATTCCTCCTGCTTTGTTTTTATTTCTGAGTAATGTCTTGGATATTTGAGGTTTTTTTCTGATTCCATATAAAACAAAGTATTATTTTTTCAAGATCTTTAAAATATGGTAATGAAACTTTAATAGGAATTGCATTAAAATTAAATAATATTTTGAGCAGTATAGACATTTTAACAATATTGATTCTTTCCAGCCATGAGCATGGTATGTTTTTCCATTTGTTCACATTTTCAGCTATTTCTTTTCTTAAAGTTTCATAGTTCTCTTTATAAAGATCTTTCACATCCTTTGTTAGTCAAACTCCCAAATATTTCGTTTTCTTTTGTACTACTGTGAAAGGAATAGAGTCCTTGACTGTTTTTTCGGCTTGGCTATTGTTGGTGTATATAAAGGCTACAGATTTATGGGTGTTGATTTTGTAGCCTGAGATACTGCTATATTCCTTGATCACTTCTAAAAGTTTTGTAGTAGAATCCCTTGTGTTTTCCAGGTATACAATCATATCATCTGCAAAGAGTGAAAGTTTGATCTCTTCTGGCCCTATGTGGATACCCTTGATCACCTTTTCTTCCCTAATTGCATTGGCTAAAACATCCATTACAATGTTGAAGAGCAGAGGAGATAATGGGCAACCTTGCCTGGTTCCTGATCTAAGTGGAAATGACTTCAATTTAACTTCATTCAATATGATATTGGCTGTGGGTTTGCTGTAGATGGCCTCTATTAGTTTAAGAAATATCCCTTCTATACCAATTTGTTTAAGTGTTCTGATCATGAAGAGATGGTGGATATTGTCAAAAGCTTTTTCTACATCAATTGAGAGAATTTTAAAGTTTTTATTTTTTAATTTGTTTATGTGCTGGATCACATTTATAGATTTATGTATATTGAACCACCCTTGGGATCCTAGGATAAAGCCCACTTGGTCATGGTGTATGATTTGTTTGATGTGTTGCTGGATTCTGTTTGCTAGGATCTTGTTGAATATTTTTGCATCAATATTCATTAGTGATATTGATCTATAATTTTCTTTTCTTGTTGGGTCTTTCCCTGGTTTAGGGATCAAGGTGATGTTTGCTTCATAGAATGAGTAGGGTAGTATTCCTTTTTTTTTCTATATTTTGGAAGAGGTTTAGTAATATAGGTACTAGTTCCTCTTTAAAGGTTTGGTAGAATTCTGACATGAAGCCATCTGGTCCCGGGCTTTTCTTTTTAGGGAGATTTTGTATTGTTGATGCTATTTCAGAACTTG
>CAUYON010016584.1:0-14256 GCA_963573935.1 Arctocebus calabarensis | reverse complement strand
TTCTCTTTTATAATCTCATAAAGAAGGGACTCTGTGCCTCGTGATGCCACTTCATCATTTTCAGGTATCCCTATAAGGCGAATATTGGTTTTCTTCGAATTATCCCAGAGCTGTCTGAGAGACTGATCTGTTTTTGCCTTCCAACCATGCTTTATTTCTATGACACATGTAAGTCACCGTGCCTGTTTGAGCCATGCTTTCTTATCTATAATTATTCTGTTTATCTTTTAAAGAAAAACTGAAAATCAAATGAGAAAACAGATAAATATTCCCTGTAATCCTCAAAATATTATGAAAATATTTTATTATATAGAATATAAAGAAAGACATAGAGAAAAAATCTATCTCAACATTATGGATCCTATACAAATTTTAATAAGACTCCATATTTATTCAAAAATATGCATAAGTATTTTTATATCACTGTGTGATATGATTCGAATGTTTGTGAACCTCCAAAAGTTGTGTTGAAACTTACTCTCTAATGTAATAATATAAGATGTGAAGCATTTTGAGCAGTGATAAAGTCATGAGGAGTCCACTTTCATGAATGAGATTAATGCCCTTATAAATGAGACTTCAGAGAACTTCTTGGTCTTTTATGCTGTTGTGCCTTTCTGCCATGTGAGGACACCTATAAGGAATGGGCATTCACCAGAAATAACATCTGCCAATGTCTCGTAACCTTGAGATTTCAGCCCCCAGAACCATAATGAATAAATTTCCATATTTATGAATAACCTAGTCTAAGGCATTTTGTTAAAGCAGCATGAATGGATTGAGACAAAAATTGGTACCAAATATTTTTGTAACAAATAGCTAAAAATGTGAAAACAGCCTTGGAACTGGATAAGGGCAGCGGCTGGAAGAATTTGTAGAAGAAGGCTAACAAAAGTCTATATTGCTGTGAACACACTATAAAGGGCAATTCTGGTGAGGGCTCAGAATAAAAGGAGATATGTAGAGAGAGGCCTTGGTCTTCTCAGAGACTCTGGAAAGATCATGACAAAAATGTTAGTAGAAGTGTGAATGGTAAAAGCCATTCTGATGAGGTCTCAACAGAAATGAGGAATAAGATATTGGAAACCAGAGGAAAGGCCATCCTGACTATAAGATGGCAAAAAACTTGGCTGAATTGTGTTCATATCCTACTGCTTTCTTGGGAACTGGTAACCAGTGAAATAGGACATTTGACAGACGGAATCCCTAAACAAAGTGTCAAGTGTGCAACATGGTTTTTCTTGACTGCTTATAGTAAAATGTGAGAAGATAGAAATGAGTTAAAGACACAGTTTGTTATCAAAAGGGAAACAGCAAGTAAAGATTTGGAATATTCTCAGCCTGGGCAGGTTGTAACGAAAGAAAAAGTATGTTCAGGCAAGAACACCAAAGGTGTGGCCAGGATATCCTTTGATAAGGAGATTTGTGTGGATAGAAAGACGCTATATGCTATTCATCATGAAAAAGGAAGACTGACCTCAAAGGCATTGCAGAGATCTTTAAGGCTGACACTCCCATCACAAGCCCAGAGTGCCAGAGCCTTGAGGGCAGAACAGTTTCAAGGTTTCCAAGGAGGGTGTCTATGGGTCCTAAGGGCTTCACTCTGTGCATTTCAGTGCAGCAGTTCTCAGTCACCTCAGGTATAGGTGCAGTGCAGCGTGCAATCATCACACCTACATGCCAACTTTCGTGGCATGCATGTGGTACAAATTCTGCAGGCACATAGGGCACAAGAACTACCACAGGGTGTCCCCACTAGGGCAATGTCTAGTGGAGCCATGGGATGGGACCACCTCTGAGACTCCAGCCTAGAGCTACCAGCTCTGAGACTCCACTCCAAGAGAGCTGCAGACATGTCGCTTTAGAGCTGTGGGATGGTCTAGGCCCAGCAAAGCCAAAGGGGCAGGGTCCCCTGGAAGCTTGGGGGCCCGCTCCTATCCCATTGTGTCTGATAGGTAGAAAACGAAGTCAAAGAAGATGATTCTCCAGCCTTAAGATTTAATGTTGTTTGCCTTCTTGGGTTTTAGACTTACTTGGAACTTTTTACCCCTTTTTTCTTCCCTATTTCTCCATTTTGGAACTGGAATGTCTCCTATTCCAATTTCTATCGCATCATTGTATTTTGGAAACACATAACTTGTTTGATTTTGTAGGCTCACAGCCAAAGGGGGAATTTGCCTCAGGATCAATTGCACCTTGAGTTGCACCTGTATCTGATTTAGATGACATTTACATGAGATTTTTGGACTTAGACTTTAAAGTTGATGCTGAAACAACTTAAGACTTTGGGGGCTATTTGGATGGAATGAATGTATTTTATGTGTGAAAAGACATGAATTTTGAGGGGAGAAGGAGCAGAATTCTATGGTGTGAATATTTATATCCTTTCAAAACTCATGTGAAAACTTAATTCCCACTGCAATTGTATTAAGAGGTGGGTCTTTTAGGAAATGACTAGTTACAAGAGCTCTGCCCTTGTGAATGGGATTAATGCTCTTATAAAAGAAGCCTCAGTGTGCTGTCTGCCCCCTTTTGCTCTTCTGCCCTTCTGCCATGTGAAAACACTTCTTTGGCATTTTTGAGGAATGGGCTTCACTAGACACCAAATCTGCCAGTGCCTTGATCTTGGACTTCCCAACCCCTAGAACTGTGAGAAATACATTTCTAGCATTTATAAATAACCCAGTCTAGGGCATTTTGTTATAGCAGCACAAACAAACTGAGACAGTATAATGGTCTAGAAAGTGTAGTCGGAGGATTGTCTCTTTGTTTAAAAACCTAGTCAATGAATCTAGAAGTGCTAGAATTGGACTTATAAAAATAATCAGCTAATATTACTTAACAGTTGTGACAAGAACACTAATTTAGCTTCCACATTAGAAGGACATTTCTCTCCAGAGAATCTTTTTTTTTTTTTTTTTGCAACTTTTGGACGGGGCTGGGTTTGAACCTGCCACCTCTGGCATATGGGGCTGGTGTCTTACTCCTTTGAGCCACACACGCCACCCTCCAGAGAATCTTAAAGGATATATAGTATCACGTCTTTTCTGTTTCTCCAGACTCTTTCAACTAGCATAGTTTACGCACAGCTCAATTCCATGTGAAAATCAGGCCATGGAGAAGGAATGATTCAGATGAGACTCCACAAACCAATCTGATTTACCTTAACTAAATACACATCTTTTATCCAATCCTTTCTCTATTGCTTGGCAAGAGAGTGGAAAAAATCACTCCACTCTGCAAAGACAACTTCTGATTCAGACAAATGGGAATTAGAACTGGAAGTGATCTATTCTGATGATTTAATTTTTTTTCCAGAAAACTGAAAGGTCCTCATTCCAGGTTGTGCAACAAAAGCTTCAAGGCAGTAAAAGCAACAAAACAAGAGTAACATAAGCCATTTCCCCCTCATATGGAAGAGGGTGCAGAGTGCAGGTGCTCCTAGAACAGGGGCAGAAATAATGGGAGAGAGAGGTAAAGCCAGGGCTTTAGAGTTGAAGACCTGGCTCTTCACCTACTTGTTAGGTGACCTGTGGCAGATTATCTCACCTTTTTGGGCCTTAGTTTCCTCATATATCACATAGAGGTCAATCACAAGACATATTTCATGGAGTTGTTGATGTATGTGTGTGTATTTGTAGATGTGTGTATATCTATATGGGGAGAGCACATACATGTATCTGACATGTAAATAGTAGATATTATTGTAATTAAAATTGAATTTGTTTCATGAGAAAAGAAAGTACAGGGTAGAAAGGAAGGTTATAAAGATCTATTGGGACCAGATTATGTAGCTCTTGAATTTCAGGTTACAAAGTTTAGGTTTTTGTTTAGACAATGGGGAGCCTTTAAAAGTTTTACAGATGTGTTGGGTTTTTTTGAAACTGATTTGAAAGCAATGCATGGAGTGAGTTAGCAGGGAAATATCAAGAGGAGAAGAACCAGGTAGGAAGCTAGCTAGTGGTTTAGTCCACTAAGAAAACATGAAGTCTGACCTAGGGCAGCGCTAGTTTGAAGAAGAGGGATGTTGTTGGGAGAGAACTTGCAAGCAGGCAATGTTAAGGATGGTTACTATGATTCACACCTTTGTGACTGGGAGGAGGATGGTGCTCTTTATTTTAGACATGGGAGCATAGGGGTTATGGTTTGGGAATGATTACAATTTATGTTGAACTCAGGTATTCCAGAGGCTAGTAAGCTTTGTGTATCAAGGTAGAAACATCCAATAGGTATTTGGATACAATAACTCTAGCATTCTAACTACAGTCAATATTTTAGTATACTTTGTTGGACTATCATCTCCTATTTCAGAAGATTCTGCCTGATTTTTTAAAAAATGAAACCAGTAGAAATGTTGTGTTCACCAACAGAAATAGTCTTTATGGCAAACCTGGTTGGAGTTCATCTCTTCTATTAAGTCACTCCTAAGGAACTCCCACGCTACTGCTATGCTTAACCTAAGTTAAGCACATTTGTTTTCTTCTAGGAAGATGGTTGAATCCAGGCAATATCCCAAGCAAATGCCTCTATCTCTGTCTTCCTGGACTGCCTGGGTTCTACTAACTACTCATGCTAGCTGAAAGCATCAACAAATCTGATTCTTGTACAACTCTGTTGAAAGTCTGCTCCTTCATTCTTATCAAAGAACTCGCCTTGGCTGCAGAGCCCAAACCTCCCTAGGGAAAGCCATGCTGAGACCCAGTGTCATGTTCACTTTATCTGTGTTGTACTATTCTGTCCTTCTTTAAACTCTCCTTCTGTTGTCCTCACAGATATCAAGGTAGAGCTTAATGGTCTGTAATCCCCAAGTTCCCAGTGGTGCCTGAAAAAGACTGGGTTCACATTTGCAATTCTCCAAGTTTTGGCAATACTTCTTTTTATAACCCCTGTCTCTGTCTCTGTTGACCATTTCTCATGTCGCATCTATCCAAATCCCAGACAAGGGGATCTACTGTCTTTGCTAGTCTCATCCAGCTCTCAAGGATCATTTTGTGGTTTGTTTTTTTTTTGAGAGAGGCTTTAGTATGTTGATCAGTTTCTTTTAACTGTGTATTAAGATTTACTGTGTGTAAAACATTGAACCAGATGATGCTGGAAGCCTCCTTAAGATGAAGGAGACATGTCGTTTTTGTTTCCAAGGAGATTAAGATCCAGTGGGGTGGACTGACATGTACATAAATGAGGCAAGTGAAGGTGGGCAAGAGTGAACCAGTGGGGTTGGGGAGGTGGAAAACTAAGCATGAGTCAAATCTGCAACTTAGCAGCTACAAGATTCAAATTTTTATGTAATTCCAAAATGCTAAGGAAGTACAAATGTTTTGGTACATGGATAACTTTTATAATGCAAGACTTAAGTTTATATTGAGAACAGGGTACTTTTAAGCTCTGTGTGTAGGTGTAGGTCCCATTTTAATGCCATCTCTGAAGCCTACTAAGTATAGAGTATCCTTTTGGCTGAAAGTTCTGATGGAAGGAGACATTTTGTTTAAGTGAAAACAGAGCAAACACACACATACAAAAGTAACTAAAACACCCCTCTTAGTGGTATATAAAGGAGATTAAGATAGCTCACTGCTTAAGTAATTGTGTCTTTGGTTTAAATCTAGAATTCAAGTAAGGTTTCTGATCACTAGTTAATTAATTTCTTATACTTTGATTGTTTTAAGACTGAGGATATCATTAACACAGCCTCTCATGGAAGATACACCTTAGGTAATGTTCCTTAGGTACAGAATACCTGAATTAATTGTGCATGCAGTTAACATTTTCCCACTAAATCCTCATTCCAGCCTACAAACAGGGCAATTATTAGCTAAAAAAAATCATGGGACTTGCTCAACTTTCTCCCTAACCAGAGGTTAGTCTTGTGGTCAAGGGCCATCTTATGTCTCCATGGGCCAGAAAAGAAATGTACTGAAGAATTTGTGACAGAATTGCTGTAAAATCTCAAAAGTTTTCCTCAGTTCTATGTTTTCTTAAAAAGAATGCAATAGCAACCAAACTTTGGGTAAAATAATTCAGCAGAGACTACATCCAGAGAAACACCTCTGATGATAGAGAAACCACTAAAGCTCAAGTACTAAGGGGAGGTTTCAGCAAGACTGGAAATCCAGAAAATGCTGGATTCATCTAGAAGAATGAAGACTCAAGTCCATAGGTCAGCGCCTAGCAGAAGATGAGTAGAGTCAGTGGATTCATGGCTACAAGCCCCCTGTTGTGTCTTTTCTTTTGAAAGACATCTTCAGCCTCAGCTACTTTTATTTTTAGGTTTCTGTGGCCCATCTCTTTGCCCTGACCCTGAAGGTAGGGATTTGGAGAACTGAAGGGAGTTTTAAGCAGTTAAAACATTTCTGAGTCCTCTAGGGAGAAATGCATCTTTACCAAAGTCCTTGTCCTTTGTTAGGCTGAGGCTGGGTCTGTTGGTGGGACTTGAAGTTCCTTAAGAAGGAAAATATCCACAGCAATCCTGGTAAACTGTATTGTAAGGGTGGCAGTGCAGATTAGAGTAGAAACCTCCTCTTGGGAAGAGCTTTCTTTTCTCCAGGAAGAGGATCAGGAAATGTGGCATCCAGTTACCTAATTTGGTTTAAGGATTCTAATTTAATACTTAGAGGACACTAGTCCTTAGAACTGTGGAATGAGACAAAGCACAGAACCAGCTCATGAAGCCCAGAAAAACATCAATTCTGTCTCAGCTCATCCTTTTGCTTATATATTTATAAAAATTACATTTATAGAGAAAAAAGTTAAAAATAAAAGACAAATTCACATTTTACTATTAGCTGGAATTAAGACTTAGTTAATGCCTAGAATTTTAACAAGCTGGGCTGAAAGAGTTTTCCTTAAGGCATAGTAAAAATCAAGAGCTTCAGCCAAAGGACAATCCAACATTTTTGTTAGCACAAGGACAAACGTAAGCAGAGAAATAGTGACTCACTTGTACATCTAGTTGGCCTAAATTGCCTAGGAAGTAGCCTCAGGACCATTGCAGCAAATTAGAAAAGGCCCAATTTACCAGTTTTTTTATTTTATGTTTCATGCCTATTGTGTTCTGAGTAAAATGTCTTTGCCTACTCCAGGGTCTCAAAGATATTTTCTTCTGTGAGTTTTATGGTTTTATTTTTTATGTTTTGTTCTATGATCTATTGCAAGCTAATTTTTATGTCATATGAAATAAGAGTTAAGGTTCATTTTTTTTCTATACAGCTATCCAGGAATTCCTGTCCCATTTATTGAAGACTATCTTTTCCTTATAGAATTACCTTAGCACCTTTGTTAAAAATTTAGCTTAGTGTGTATATGTATGAACTCTACTATGTCTGTTTATTAATTCATTTGTCTATCCTTGGTCGAATTCACATTGTCTTGATTAGCATAGTTTTATAGTAAATCTTGAAGTCAGATAATGTAAGTTTTTCAGTTTTGTGCTTGTTTTTCAAAATTTTTTTGGATATTCTAGGTCATTTGCTATCCCGTACGTATGGTAGAACCTCAAGAGTTGACCATCTCCCTACGTTGACCACTTCCATACATTGACCTAATTTTCATAGACTAGATGTGCACTAAATGAATGTATCATTACAGTAGGCCTAGTTCCTTATGTTGACCACCTCTGTGTGTTGATCAGTTTTTTACAGTCCCTTGGGTGGTTAACTTACAGAGGTATTTTAGAATCAGTGTGTCAATTAAAACCTAATAAGACAGCTGGGACTTTTTAGGGATAACATTGAATCTATAGATCAATTCAGAGAGATTGATATTGTAACAATATTGAGATTTGCAATTCACAAATGTGCAAATTTTAATTTTATTTTAAATTATGTTAAATTACAAAAAGACAACTACATTTTATTGTCTTTAGCTTTGCATATTTGTATTAAGTATTTTGTTGTTAAGTGTCTCATTTTTAAATATTATTAAAGTTGGCTTATTTTATTTTCTGTTTTTTCATTGCTAGCATATAAAAATATAATTGGTCTTATATTTTAACCTGTGACCTTGCTAAATTCACTTATTAGATCTAGAAGCTTTTTAATAGCTTTCTTGGGATTTTCTACATACATAGTTGTGTTTTATTCCACATAACTTTGTAAAGCAATGATACTGCCTACTTCAACAAGAACTTTAATTCTTGGTAATTGACCAATGCAATTACTATTTCCCCATCTTTGGGAGGGTTATGGAGGATGCCCTTCATGAATTGGGGTATGTTGGTTATACAGCAAGTGGGTATCCGCAAGTCTCTGGCGATCTTAACAAATTTTCATGATTGAGGAGAATAGTAAAGAGCTTGATAAATGCTTCTTGATATTTCTGCTTTAACAAGAGTTAGATGGTGTAGGAGAATAAAGGCCAAAGAGGAAATTAAGGTGAGGATTTAAAGGGACTGTGGATTGGGCCAGTTATCTAATCAGTAGGAGGACTGACTTCGTGAAGCAAATGTATCTGAGCTATGGCAGAGTCTGCTAAGATATCCCACTCTTAATGAATCATTTGTGTGGGCAAATGTTGTCATCAATATCTCCAAGGACTTTTCTATGCTGAGGAGGACACTGCAGAACTTATGTGTGGTGGTGTGGCGTTCTTCTCTGCTTCTTTTGGTCATTATTTGAAAGAATAAATTTGAAGAAATGGGGTTATCTAGGAATTGAATAATAGTTTAAGAAAAAGGTCTGAGAATGGAATTTGGATTTGGAAGTCAGAGTGTTGGAATTAGAAACTATGAGCTCTTAGCTTGAGATGAAGGCATCCTGGCGTTTTAGAAATAGCAAGGGCTTTGGAGTTAGACAAACCAGTGTTCAAACCAGTATTTGTCAGTGTTCTCAGCACTGACAAATGTTCTCCATCTTCCTCCAGACCCATTTTCCACTCTTTTCTTCCTTACTTTGTGCACTGGGAGGCAAAGAGGCTTTGCTCTCTTGCTTCTTGTGTTTAGCCAATGGGAGGTAGGTCATGGTATTTATTTCCTCAGTTCCTCTGCTGGGAAAAGCTTTCGCCATGACTGTTCCTGACAGGGCCTTCTCTTAAACTCTCTCTTCAGTTTCCAGTAACCACTGACTCTTCTTACCTTTTATGCCCAAGGATAGTAAAAACCTTTCTATTTCTAACCATGTGTTGCTTCATTATTCCTTGTAGGTTTCCTATAACTCTGCTCAAACCTTGAAATAGTTTCTTCATTAGACTTTGTTCAATCATCCCATTTGAAAATGTCATCTGGATTTCTACTGTTAGACTAACCTATCCACTTAATAGCTTAGGAGATTTGAGTAAGTTATTTAATGCCCTGAGGGTCAGTTTTTTAAATCTATGAAGTGGAGATTAAAATATCCCTGGCAAAGACAAGAGCTAAACAGCATATAGTAGCTACCCACTAAGTGATACCAGCCATCACCATTATTAGCGACTATTATCATGTTAGGACTAGCAAGATCATGGTGTCCGCACTGACTACTCAGATAAAATTGTAGAACCAGCTACTGCTTACGCAGGAACATAAGACAGAGGGGAAGAAGCTCAGCAAATAAAAAGTGAATATGCAGCAAGGGGTTGGAAAGACTTACTAGTATGTGTGAAATAGAACAATTTTGATATTTTAATATGATAAGAGAGATATATGTTTTGCAATCTCACAGAATTCTATCATGCGAGGACGCTTATCCCTAAATATGGCAATGGTAGTGTTCACCTTGTCAGAAAGGAGGAGGCTTTCAGGAGAGGGGTTATAGTAGTACTACATATCATAAACAAATATTTGAATTCTAAAAGTATTGAGCTTAGAGTTAAATCTTGAGAAAGGCAAAAGTATAAAGTAAAAGAAGTTACTATTGGCATACATGAGAGAATCCTGCCAATCATCCAGCCAGATGGAAGAAATGGACCCCTGACCGGGACTACAGGTCTGGTCAGGAAGCAAGTTATGTAGATGTTTGGATTGAGATTGTCCCCAGCTTGTGCTTATACCATCACTTGATGCCCACTGCTGTTCTGGTGGGTTGGTTCTTCCTTCTTCCACGTTCCCATATCTTAGAGGTGCCTATGACCAATTTTGGTGGAAAAGCCCTTTTAGTCAACTCACTGCTCCCTTCTCTCCATGGCACACATGTCTGCCTGGATAGAAGGGTCAGAACAGGCCCAAGTATAATCCTTCCATCTGTGCTTGGAATGTCTACCCCCAGAGACTCTCAATTCCTGTCACTGAGTCTGACTGATCATGCAAAACCCAGCTTCTTTAAAAGCAAATTCTCTTCAAGAACTCCTGTGAGTCCTTTTGCAACTTACTTTCTGCTGAGTGCCCTCCTACCTTGCCAGTTACCCTGACATGCCCCAAAATCTCTTTGAAGTATCTTCCCAGAAGGTCTCATCTTCTGTATAATTCAAAAGGATAAAGCTAGGTGTCAGACCTAAGCAAATATCAGAATCCACAGAGATTCAGATAAATCTTCATAAGCCCTATAGTTTCTGAGTTTTTCTTTTTTTTCTCTCAGCAGAAAGATGAAGAGATGAAGACTCTTCTCTATAGTTAATCATGACCAGAAAGGAGAGAAAATCTGAGAGAAAGATCTTGTGTTTGCCAGATAGAAAGAGAAGAAATTCAGGAAAAAAAGATATAGCTAGTTTGAAATTCTAAAGTGGTAGATGTCTTATGAGGGCTGGGAAGGTCCTGGGGTTGTAATTGCAAAAAATCCTGATGAAGAAGAAACAAAGGCATTATCTAAATAGACAGAATCTTGTGGCTTCACAGGGAGCTATATGTGAGCTCAGATCATAAAGGAAAATGACCAGAAATCAGAGAATGAATATAAAAGATGAAAAATATTTGAGCAAGGGACATCAGCAAAGCAAAAGCTCAGGATAAACTGTGACTTCTGGACACGCTCAGGACATCATCAAGAGATATAATGATTCTGTTTGGAACAAGCAGAAGCATACAAAAGACAAATGCAAATGCCTTGGGTAAATTCTCTCAAAGCTATTCAAATGCTCTTGACCTCCCATTTGGTTTGCCAAGGAGAATGACATTATGAATGGAAAGGGTAGCACAGAAATGATTAGAGACCAATCTGTGAAGAGACTGAGATTGAGCACAATATGTCATACCTCATGGCCTAGGAACATGATATCCCAGAGGACTACAAGACCTTGCAAATGGAAGTCTGTACCACTTTTGATTATCCTGGAAGAGCTAGTGAAAAAGAGGATATGTAAGAATATTGGACTCAGCTGAACATAGTAAAAGTTTTTTAAAAGGGGAAAAGATAGGTTGTGTAGAGGGATTGTAAACCTAAGTGTTTATGGAGACCAGACAGTAACTAAAAAGAGTTGAGCAAAGCTGGTGGAGACCCTTCAGCTTGAGAGGATGGGCTCCCTCTGAAAGCAGTAGTTGTTACTGAGCTCTAACTGGTCATGGCCACATCCAGAATTGCTGGAACTTCAATATTTTAATGCTAAATTATGTCATTTTCAAATGTGGATAAACATTTAAATGTTCAAAAAAATATTTTTGGCTGGGATGGTGGCTCATATTTGGAATGCTAGTGCTCTGGAAGGCTGAGGCAGGAAAGTTGCTTGAACTCATGAATTTGAGACCAGTTTGAGCAAAAGCAAGATCCTGTCTCTAATAAAAAAAAAGAAGAGAACACTAGCAAGGCATGGTGGTACATGCCTATAGTCCCAGCTACTCAGGAGGCTGAGGCAAGAGGATCATTTGAGCCTACGAGTTTGAGGTTGCTGGGAGCTATGATAATGCCATGGTACTCTATCCAGGATGACAGAGTAAGACTTCTCACAAAAGAATAAATATTTTGTGGGGTGAATTAAAACAGTGTACAGAGAGATAAAGCCAACAGGTTGCTAGTTCGTGGCTTCTGCCTATACATTTATCATCTTGTGGTTAAGAAGCTATACCAGTCTACTAAATATTCACCTAGCAGCACATTAAAGGAACTGATGATCCTTGGGAGCTGCACATGTTTACTGAGGACCAACAAGCCACATGTGAACCTCCGTCCTTCTTTGACTGGAAGAGGGGTGTGGTTTACTTGGGTGCATGGATTCCAGAAACGCTCTGGCAGGAATGGCCATGTTTTCCTTGAAGACAAAATAGAGAAGCTCAAATGGAATGTCAGTAGTTCTAGGAAGAGTCTTATTTGGCTGAAATACTGGATTAATAAACTAATACTGACCAATAGATTGATCACTATTCTGTTGCCTCTGGCCAGTTAAACTCTTAGAGCTTAGAAATGAGCTGATGAATTGGCTTATGGTTTGATGCCTACAGGATGTGGTGAGAATAACAACTCCTTTCACCTTTCTGTGTTGTGGCTGATGTAACCAGAGGTTGGCAAACTGTAGCTCACGGGCCAAGTCTGCATTCTAACAGTTCATGCAACTTAATTTTTGTTGGAACACAGCCACATCCATTCATTTACACATTATCTCTTCTTTCTGTATACCAGTAGTCTACAACATTTTTAGCACCAGGAACTGGAAGACAATTTTCCAGGGATGGTGGAGAGATGGTTTCAGGATGATTTAAGCACATTGCAGCTCTGTTTCAGATTATCAAGCATTAGAGTCTCATAAGGAGCACACAACCTAGATCTCTCACATGTACAGTTTATAGTAGGGCTCACACTTCTATGAGAATCTATGCTGCCACTGATCTCACAGGAGGAGGAGTATAGGTGATGATGTGAATGACGGTGAGAGGCTGTAAATACAGATGAAGTTTCACTTGCTCATGCTCCCCTCACCTCCTGCTATGCAGCTTGGTTGCTAACAGGCCATTGACAGGTACTGGTCTGTGGGCCAAGGGTTAGGGACCACAGCTATTAGACAACAGCAGAGTAGAGTATTACAACAGAGATGATAATGTAATGTCTTAAATATTTACTATGTAACCCTTTATAGAAACAGCTTAGTGATTTTCTTAGGCACCTAAATATCATATTGATTATCATAGAGGCCTTATTACACTGTTGATTAATATTGGACTTGTTGATATTGGTTAATGAAAGCCCAAAGTCTATATCATAAAAGCTGCTGTCAAGCCACAGCTCCTTGAATCCTGGATTAAAGCAATCTATTTAGGGAATCAAAAGGCAGGTATTAGATTTATTCTTGATGAAATTTAGTTTGATGCTCTGTAATTATTTTGTTCAGTGTTTTGATAATCTCTTCTAATTTCATGTCTAACACATTCCACTTTTGAGATAGGCCAATGAGGGCCCTCATGGCGGGGTAGGCTCCAGAAAGCAGGACCCAGAGGGAAGCTCAGCATGATCAGAGGTAGACCTAATCTGAAGGCAAGTTCAACACGAGGTTCCAGGAGGAGAGTTAACAGTGAAAGTCAAAGAAGTTGTGTTCATCATAATGGCAGAATCAAGGAGAGAGTGAGTGCAGAAGCAGAGTGGCGGTGAGGGCAATGTGAAATCAAAGTACAAGAGTCCTATTTTTCATCCATGAAAGGGATAGGGTGCCCAGAACTCTTTCTTGTATACCTCCTATTGGAGTTCAGGATGCATCAGCTGGAAATAAAGAGCTGGGCTTGGAGGACAGGACCAAATGCAGTTTTACAAATATAGTATTTGGGACTTAGGACTTCTTCTAGGTGGTATTTGATGATAGAGAGTAGGATGTCGTCAATTCCACTTTTTAAAAAATGTGATAAAAAACACTTGACATAAAATTGACAATCTTACCTATTTTTTTTAACAAGTGAACAGTTTATTAAGAATTAAACAAAGGTATGATGTGATACAGTACAAGCAAGACACTCAAGATAGGTATAATAGTACTACTCACACAAAAACTTAAATTTCACCTCAAAAAAAAAAACACAAGACAAAAGAGAAAACAATTTTACTGTTACAAGATAAGATATTTCATGCAAAGTATTAACTCTGTCCCCCCAAAGCCCAACCTCCCAACAAACAAAAAACTATTTGGGAATACTGCTATGCTAAATCACCATAATCATTCATAGAAAAACAGTAATTAAACAATGAATTGAATTAAATAACAAAGTTCAAACTGTCATAAACTCATAGACCACAGTGATTTTACAAAACAAGCAATTCCAGAAATCTCATAAACAATAATAGAAATATTTCAATATCATTCTACTTGATCTGGATACACCTGATATTGAAATTGGAGAAAATATATTGTTATAAAGAGAAATTACAAACATGTTTCACTTATAGATGAGGATGCAATATCCTAAATAACATATTGACAACTTGAATTACAAAATTA
>CAUYON010016582.1:0-16972 GCA_963573935.1 Arctocebus calabarensis | reverse complement strand
GTCTGGTAGCGTGATTCCTCCTGCTCTGTTTTTATTTCTAAGTAATGTCTTGGCTATTCGAGGTTTTTTCTGATTCCATATAAAACGAAGTATTATTTTTTCAAGGTCTTTAAAATATGACAATGGAACTTTAATAGGAATGGCATTAAAATTGTATATTGCTTTGAGCAATATGGACATTTTAACAATGTTGATTCTTCCCAGCCATGAGCATGGTATATTTTTCCATTTGTTGACATTTTCAGCTGTTTCTTTTTTTAGAGTTTCACAGTTCTCTTTATACAGATCTTTCACATCCTTTGTAAGATAAAATCCCAAATATTTCATCTTCTTTGGTACTACTGTGAAAGGGATAGAATCCTTGACTGTCTTTTCAGCTTGACTATTATTGGTATATATAAAGGCTACAAATGGCTTCCAACCCCCATTATGTACAATCAATCTACCATGTGTTCTCTGTCTCCTAATACTACAACGCCACCTGGTGTCCAGGAAATACACACACACACATATTGTTTTACATTTTTTTCTTCATTTCCCCTTTGTTATTGGTGGTGGTGTTTCTGTTTTGTTTAGTTTTTGCTTGGTTATATTTTTATTTCTTCATTTTTACTTTTTTCACTAACAAGGGCTCCTCCTTTTTTTATGGTTTTTCAGACCCTTTTATTCTTTCTTTCTTTTTTATTTTTATCCTTTTTTCCTCTCTTTTGGTAGAGATTTTTCTACTTTTCTCATCTTTCCCACATAAATTTCTCATACAACAGTTAAGAAATCCCCTTTTATTCTTCTTTATCTTGTATAATTGTATTTTTAATTTTCTTTATGTATTTTTATTATTTCTTTCCTGTTTTTCTCTTCTCTGAGGTCTGGGGAGTCACAGCATTGGTCTGGCTGTGTGGTCATGGCATTGATCTGGCTCAAAGAGGCCACAAACTCATAGTCTAGAGTGCCCTTCTAGCTTTGGCCTTTGGAAAGAAGGTATTGGTACATCCTCACTGTGATATACCACTGATTTCTTTGAATATTTGTCAGAGGTGAGGTCTTGCTTTTACCTCAGCTGGTAAGGAGCTCCTGATTTCAAGGGACCACCCAGCCTGGCTACTCCAAGTTCTACAGCTGTGAGTGTGATTAAAGCCCTCTGTTGAACAACACCATTTCTCCTGTCACTCTGTTTCTCTTACTGTCCTTTTCCTCTCCATTTCTTCAATTCTTTCCTTTCATCCCCCCTTCTTCTTTTACCTTCCTCTTTATCTTTTGGTCTTCTTTCTCCCTTTTCATTCTTTACCCTTATGTTCTTTTTGGCCTTAAACCAAAAAGCCACTTCCACACCTAAGCATAGAGACAAGGTAATTTATAGTGAAGGAGGTAGTGATAATGAAAAAGCAGGAGAAGGAAATGAACAAGAAGAAAACACCATGACAAGGAACCAACAGAAAAATTCTGGGAACATGAAAAACCAGAACATAGCAAACCTCCAAACAGATCATGAGGTAGTCACTGCAGAGGATTCCACCTATAAAGAATTAATAGGAATGACAGAAAGGGAACTTAAAATATGGATGGCAAGAACAATAAAGAGAATGACAAAAAGTGGAAAAACAGAACCAAAAAATAGATAAAAGATATGAAGAATATAGAAAGGATATGGTGACACTTAAGGACTTAACATACTCAATCAGGGAACTTAAAGATGCAGTAGTAAGTATCAATAATAGATTAGACCATGAAGTAAAAAGGATCTCAGAGCTAGAGGATAAAGCTCTTGAACTAATGCAGGTAGTTAAAGTGAAAGAAAGAAGAGAGAGAAAGCAGCACATTCACTCAGAGAATTATGGGATTTCATCAAGCTTTCAAACATATGAATAATAGGCATTCCTGAAGGGAAAGTAGAATATCCCAAAGTAATTGAAGCCCTTCTGGAGGATAGGGTTTTCATAAATGAAAACCTTCCAAATATCACTAAAGATTCTAAAACACTCCATTTAGAGTAGTGGTTCTCAACTTATGGGTCACAACCCCTTTGGGGGTCTCCTGCATAGCAGATATTTACTTTACAATTCATAACAGTAGCAAAATTACACTTATGAAGTAGCAATGAAAATAATTTTATGGTTGGGGGTCACCACCACATGAGGAACTGTATTAAAGGGTTGCAGAATTAGGAAAGTTGAGAAACACTGATTTAAAGGGATATCGTACTCTGGGTCATCTCAACACAAATAGAAGATTTCCAAGACCCACTTTAATGAACCTGTCCAAAGGCAAGACAAAAGAGAACATGTTACAAGCAGCCAGGAGTAAGTGCCAACTGACCTAACAGGGCAGATCTATCAGGCAGACAGCAGACTTTTCAACTGAAACTTTCCAAGCAGGAAGAGAATGGTCAACTACCTTAAACAAAATGATTTTCAGTCCAGAATTCTGTACCCTACTAACCTAAGCTTCAAAATCAATAGATAAATCAAATATTGTACTGATATGCAAACATTGAGAAAATTTGCCACAACTAGACCAGCTCTACAGGAAATATTAGTCCTATTTTACACACTGAAAATCACAATGGACCACCAGCAAAGTAAATACCCAGACACTAAAGGACAAAAACTAGCTTCCACAGTGGCACGAAGGACAAAACTAAGCAGTGGACCTACACGAAATAAGACTAACAGAACTCCAACACACTTATAAATTCTCCCAATAAATGATAATGGCTTGAATTCCTCCACTGAAGAGGCACAGGCTAGCCAATTGGCTTAAAAAGTCATCCATATACTGTCTCTTGAAAACACACCTAACCTTGAAAGACAAAACAAACTCAGGGTAAAGGATTAGAAAATAATATTTCAGGCAAAAGGAGATCTGAAGAAAGGAGAAGTTGCAATCATATTTTCAGATACAAGTGTATTTAAAGTTAAGAAAGAAAAAGATGGTCACTTCATACTGGTCAAGGGAAAAATAGAGCAAGAAGACATTTTAATTCTAAATATTTATGGACCACTCTTAAATGCTGCCAGATTTATAAAACAGACCTTGATGAGTCTGAGCAATATGATGTCCCATAACACTATAATACATAGGTACTTTAACACCCCTCTAGCAAAACTGAACAGATTATCTAAACAGAAATGAAACAAAAATACAAGGGATTTAAATGCAACCCTAGGGCTCAGTGCCTGTAGCTAAGTGGTTAGGGCACCAGCCACATACACCAGAGCTGGCAGGTTTGAACCTGGCCTGGACCTGCTAAATATAGCAATGACAACTACAAAAAAAAAAAAAATATCTGGGCATTGTGTCAGGCACCTGCATTCCCAACTACTTGGGAGGTTGAAGCAAGAGAATCACTTAAGCCCAAGAGTTGGAGGTTGCTGTGGGCTGGGATGCCTTGGTACTCTATCCAGGGTGATGTAGTGAGACTCTGTCTCAAAATATAAAATAAAATAAAATAAATGCAACCCTAGAACAAATGGACATAATAGATATATATAGAACACACCATCCCAATCCTGAGGAATATACATTTTTCTCATTAGTTCATGGAACATCCTCCAAAATAGATCATAGATGAAATCACAAATTAAACCTTAACAAAATTTTAAAATGTTAAATTATACCTTGTATCTTCTCACACCACAAGGCAATAAAGGTGGAATTCAACTCCAATAAAAGCATTCATCGCCACACAAAGATGTGAAAATTAAATAAAATCATGCTGAATGATAGTTGGGTTAAGGAAGAGATGAAGGAAGAAATCATTAAATTTCTCAAACATAATAACAATGAAGCTATAATTTACCAAAACTTTTGGGATACTGTGAAAGCAGTCCTAAGAGCGAAATTTATCACATTAGATGCCTATATCCAAAAAACAGAAAGAGAGCACATCAACAACCTATTGAATCATCTTAAGAAAATGGAAAAGGACAATCAAATACCAAACCTAGCAGAAGAAAAGAAATAACCAAAATTAAATCTGAAATAAATAAAATTGAAAACAAAAAAATTAGGCAGCGCCTGTGGCTCAGTGAGTAGGGCACTGTCCCCACATGCCTGAGGTGGCGGGTTCAAACCCAGCCCCAGCCAAAAACTGCAAAAAAAGGAAAAAGAAAAGAATCATTAAGAAAAATCAATGAAACAAAAAGTTGATTCTTTGAAAAGATAAATAAAATCAATAAATCTTTGGCCAGATTAACAAGAAACAGAAAAGTAAAATCTCTAATAACCTCAATCAGAAATGAAAAGGGGGAAGTAACAACAGATACCACAGAGACAAGAGATTATCTCTGACTACTACAAGAAACTATGCCCAGAAATTTGACAATGTGGAAGAAATGGACCAATACCTGGAATCATAACATCTCCCTAGAGTTAACCAGGGAGAAATAGATCTCTTGCATAGACCAATATCAACCACTGAGATAAAAGAAATAATAAAAAATCTTCCAACAAAAAAAAGCCTTACACCAGATGGCTGAATTCCATCAAACCTTCAAAGAAGAGCTTATACTTATGCTGCAGAACCTATTCCAAAACACTGAGAAGGAACCTTTCCTAACACATTCCATAAAGCAAACATCACCCTAATTCAAAAACCAGGAAAGGGCCCCACTAAAAAAGGAGAACTACAAACAAATTTCACTAATGAATACTCAATAATATCCTAACCAATAAATTACACCTCAATACACAATAATATCCTAGCCAATAAATTACAGCTACACATTAAAAAAATTATACATCATGATCAAGTAGACTTCATCTCAGGGATGTAAGACTGGTTTAACGTATTCAAATCTATAAATGTAATTTACCCTATCAATAGAGAAAAAACAAAGTCCATATGATTCTCTCAATCTATGAAGAAAAAGCATTTCATAAAATTCAGCATCCATTTCTAACAAGAACACTTAAGAATATAGGTATAGGTGGCACATTTTGTAAACTGATTGAAGCCATCTACAACAAACCCATGGCTAATATCATACTGAATGGAGTAAAACTGAAAGCTTTACCACTTAGAACTGGAACCAGATAAGGATATCTTCTATCACCACTATTGTTCAACATAATGCTGGAAGTTTTAGCCAATGTGATCAAGCAAGAGAAGGAAATAAAGAGAATCCAAATGGGGGCAGAGGAGGTCAAACACTTGCTCTTTGCTGATGATATGATATTATACTTAGAAAACCCCAGAGACTCAATCACAAGACTCCTGGAAGTAATCAAGAAATACAGGAATGTCTCAGGGTATAAAATCAATGTCCACAAATTGGTAGCATTTGTATTTACCAATAACAGCCAAGCCAAGAAGCTAATCAAACACCATTCCCTTCACAGTAACTTCAAAGAAAATAACATACCTAGAAATATACCAAACAAAAAGAAGGTGAAGAACCGCTACAAAGAGAATTATGAAACCCTAGAAAAGAAATAGCAGAAGACATTAACAAATGAAAGAACATATCATGCTCTCAACTGGGAAGAATCAACATTGTTAAAATGTCTATACCACCCACTAAGCAATCTACAGATTCAGTGCAATCCCCATTAAAATACCAACACCACACTTCGAAGAACTGTAAAAAATAGTTCTTTGTTTTGTATGAAACCAAGAAAAAACCCATATAACCAAGGCAATTTTTAGTAATAAAAACAAAACTGGAGGCATCACTCTACCAGACTCAAGGTTATAATACAAGTCCACAGTGATCAGAACAGCATGGTAATGGCACAAAAATAGAGACTTAGATATTCAGAACTGAATAGAAAACCAAGAGATGAAACCAGTCTCTTATAGCCATCTGATTTTTGATAAACTAATATATATATACATATATATATATATATTATATACTAATGTGTATGTATATGTGTGTGTGTGTGTGTGTGTGTACTAGGGGAAAGAACCTCTATTCAATAAATGGTGCTGGGAGAAGTGGATAACCACATATAAAAGACTAAAATGGGACCTGCACCTTTCACCACTTAACCAAATTTGACTCAAGATGTAAAAGATTTACATCTAAGATATGAAACAATAAAAATCCTAGAAGAAAGTGTGTGGGAAAACTCTTGAGGATGTGAGCCTGTGGAAAGATTTTAGGAAGAAGCCTTCATTGGCAATCACAACAACAAAAACAAACAAACGGGACTTAATTAAACTGAAAAGCTTTTGCACATCTAAGGACACAATAATTAAAACAAATAAACAACCTTCAGAATGGGAAAAGATGTTTGCATGTTATGAATCTGACAAAGGCCTGATAACAAGGATCTATAAAGAACTCATTAATCAACAAAAATGGACCAAACAATCCCATCTATCACTGGTCAAGAGACATGAACAGGACCTTCTCTGTGGAAGACAGATGAATGGCTAGCAAACATATGAAAAAATGTGCATTATCCCTAATCATCAGAGAAATGCAAGAAATGCAATCAAAACTACCCAAAGATCACTTAACCCCAGTGAGATTAGCCCATATCACAAAATCTCAAAGCTGCAGATGCTGACATGGGTATGGGGAGACTGCAAACAGTGTTGGTGGGACTGCAAACTAATACAGTCTCTTTGGAAAGAAGCATTGAGGACTCTCAAAGAACTCAAATTAGTCCTCCCATTTGATCCCACAATCTCACTGCTAGGCATCTGCCCAGAAGAAAAAACTCATATTATCATAAAGTAATTTGCACTTGTTTATTGCAACTCAATTTACAATTGCCAAGATACGAAAATAATCTAAATGCCCACCAAATCAGGAATGGATTAACAAACTATAACATAAATATTCCATGGAGTACTATTCAGCCATAAGAAAAGATGATGACTTTACATTTTTTATATTAACCTGGATGAAGTTGAAGCACATTCTTCTCAGTAAAGTATCACAAGAATGGAAAAGCAAACATCCAATTTACTTAAGTTTATTATGAAGCTAGTAGATGATTTAACACATGTCCATATAGGAGAAAAACTTAATTCTCTTCAATTTAGAGGGAGGGGGAACAAGCAGGAAGGACTGGAGGGGGAATTGGTGTGCTCATACTTAAAGGGCACAAGATAGGGGTATAAGGCGCACCTTTGGGATGCAGGATGCAACTACAAGAGGGACTCTAACCAATTCAAATATTGTGATCTGGTTGTATGTACCTTAGAATAACCTGAAATAAAATAATAATAATATATGCAGGTCTTCCCATCTATTGCAGATTTTCCAAAGCAGTGAGCAGTATCTTTCTTTTGAAGATCCCAAGGTGTCTAACTTTTACATGGAAGGAATAGAGAATATGAGTACCTCCCTGGGGTACTCTCTAATTAATAGAGAAACTCTAAAACAAAAAGCTGTAAAACTAGAAAGAATAGGGGAAAGAGTGCTATTCTGCCTTAAAATAACTGCCAAATTTCTAACACTAGCCTGCCAAAGTATTCAGTACACCTATGTAATGTACTTCATTCTATTTTAACATTAAGCCTTGATAATACTCTTATATGTTGACTAAATTCTGTTAACATTTAAGGCCATATATGAGGTCTCTTAGAAGTTGTAAACCATGTTCATGTTGCCACAGGCAGTATTCAGAGAAAACCGGTACAGGAAGGACTATCCCTATAATCAAGGATCAAAGAGAAACTAGTAGATTTTCAGGATGTCCTAACATTTGTCCAACAGCAAGAAACCAAGCACAGCACAGGTTAATGAGATTTGACAATTGGAAAGTACAAGGAGAAAGATAGAAAATAGAAATAAATAGCAACCAAGATAGAATATTTTGTGCATAAATGTTAATTTAATTAAAAGCAAAAGGAGTTTCTGGACACTTTGTAACCAACACAGGTCTAAGGATATGATGAACACTCAAAAATGCTGTGATGACCAAAACAAGTAGAACCCTTGAAGAGACAATACACTCAGAAAGCAGGACCAAAACTGAGGTTTGACTTTTAATCACCTCATTTATAGAGACCAAACAAGTAAGCAAAGAAGTACGTGTGTTATACATGTCATTACTTATATGTAAGATACATAACCTAAGTAAATTGCATTAGAAGAGTGTCTGCATCTCACCCATTGGTCTTTTTTTCTTTTTCTTGTTCTTTTTCCTTTTTTTTCTTTTCTTTTCTTTTTTTTTTTTTTTTTGAGACAGAGTCTCACTTTGTCACCCCCAGAACAGTGCTGTGGTGTCACAGCTCACAGCAACCTCAGACTCTTAGACTTAAGCAATTCTCTTGCCTCAGCCTCCTAAGTAGCTGGGACTACAGGCGCTCACCACAACGACTGGCTATTTTTTTTTTAAGAGATGGGGGGCAGGGGGATCTCACACTTGCTTCGGCTGGTCTTGAACCTGTGAGCTCAGGCAATCTCCCTGAGTAATCCTCCCTCCCAGAGTGCTAGGATTACAGGCATGAACCGCTGTGCTCAGCCACACCCATTAGTCTTTATCAATTAATTCTTTTGCTTCCAAGTCTAAAAAGACTTTAAAAATCCACTAAGTCAGCAGGTCTCACACTTTAGCTTAGGTTCTAAGTCAAAAAATAGGGTGATTTGACAGACACTAAAGTTTAAGAACTGCTATTTGTTTCTTCAAGTGAAAATACCTGGAACCAGCTACCCCCAGTAACCAAGTGAGATCTATTTTGAAGCTTTTGTGGGAATGAGACAGGATGGGGGAGTCCTTAATTGATTATGCTAGATTTCAGGCTACAGAGACTATGACCTCACACATGTACAGTAGTGTATGCTGAGTACTGCCAGATGTATGCTATCTGCTGCCACAGTAATAAAGTATAACAAACCAAAACTCCTTAGTGGGATAAACAACAAATGTTTATTTTTCCCAGTCTGAGGTGGTTGACTAGATGGCTGGAAGCCTCTGCTTATCTTGGCTGGAATCACCCATAGAGGAGTGTTGGTTGGCTGTGGGCTAATGTCAGGCAGCTCTGATGCGTGTGTCTCTAGCAACCAGTCAGCCTTGTTTCAACTGCCAAAACAGGGCAAGAGCAAAAAAATCCCAAGCATATACTAATTGCGTCATGTTTACAGAACTCCTGTTGGCTAAAACAAGTCACATAACCCAGGCCAGCATCACAATGGCTATGCACTATAAAGTTAGATAGTAAAGAATGTGGACACTGGGGAGGGGTAAAAAACTGGGGCAATTACCACACAAGATCTTATTTTAGTACCATGCTAGGCAGTGTAGGAGGTTCAAAATTCACACAGTGACCTCAATTTTAAATGTCTAAAAGAAATGTTTTCTTTTCAAAATGTGACCATATCTCTTTAGTGGGTCCTTAAATCAGTTTAGTGGATTATGATAAGCATTTTTTAATCAGAATGGAATAGGAGAGAATGGAATAGAAGAATAGAATAATCAGAATTCATCACTGATGATAAGCTAAATATTGATTAATAAAACCTTTGACTGAAGTATATGTACCCACATAAATGTAGGAACAAATAAAAAATATATCTGTAGATTTCAGATAGAAATTTGAAAGCCACACATTTAAAACTTACTGATCTAAGGTAAAATTCCGATTTTTGCACTCTTTGTCCCTTGTCACAGGTATTGTACCTTCATCCTCACTGCCATTGATGATTCCCACTAATGAATGAATGATGAGCTCTTCAGCTAAAAGCAAAACCTGGATCTTCACTAATAAGTGTTCAATAAGAAAGGAGGCATATTGCGCAGCAGTGAAAGTTCACTTTGCTGGTGTCAGTCATGGACTCAAATCTCAAATGTTACAGATTATCATAGCAATATAATCTAATGCTGCTATGCATAATCTAAAACTTCTGGGACATTTCTAATATTAACATGTTATAATCAGGTGATTATTGAATGACACAGCTTGAAAACAGCATTCAGATAAAATTACTCCCGAATACATATTGATAATCTACCTGGAAGCAAATTTTTTTTTGAACTTATACTTTGCACCAAGGTTTTTTTGTTTGTTTTTTTGAAGCAGAGTATCATTTTGTTGCCTTGGGTAGAATGCCATGGATCATAGTGCAAAGCAACTTCAAACTCTTGGACTCAAGCAATTGTCTTGCCTCCCGAGTAGCTTGGACTACAGGTGCACGCCACAACACTGGGCTAGTTTTTTTCTATTTTTGGTAGAGACAGGATCTCACTCTTGCTCAGGTTGATCTCAAACTCCTGAGCTCCAGTGATCTAAAGTGCTAGGATTACAGGTGTGAGTCACCATGCCCAGTTTTGCATGAAGGACTTCAATAACAGCTCTGTGAAGTGGATCTTATGGTTATCATCTACTAGCTGTGAGGCTTACAGCATTTTGCTTCATCTCTCCAAACCCCCATTTCCATACCTTACTGCTTATTTCACAGAATTCCTATTAAGGACTTGGCACAAAGTAGGAGCTCAAAGAAAAAGTGAGTTTCCTCCATTTATTTATTTCTGTAAGCAGGATATATAGCACACAGTAGGTGCTCAGCTAGTCAGCTTATAGAAAATGGATTGTACTCTCCAGAGCTGGGTAGATTTCCTTTGATCTAACTACCTGGCCCTCCCTGCCAAGAAAGTCCCCTTTAGAGGCAGCAATTCTAGATAGAGAATTTATCTCCCCTATCTTAAGACAGAGTTGATTATTCACTCATAATAAAAAAATAGGGCAGCACTTGTAGCTCAAAGAAGTAGGGCACCGGCCCCATACACTGAAGGTGATGGGTTCAAACCCAGCCCAGGCCAAAAACTGCAAAAAAATTAAATTAAATTAAAAATGCCTTATCTTCTATCACAGGGGTCCTCAAACTATGGCCCACAGGCCACATGCAGCCAGTCGAGGACATTTATCCAGCCTGCCCGGTGCTTTTGCCTCTGCTGCCTGTCATATTTGGCAGCTGACTCATCCCAGGCCACAAAATCTGTTAGTGGAAAAACCATTGGTTTCATTCCCAAAGAAAACGTGTGGATTCACTGGAAAAGTTGCAAAAGGAGTTCCAATTTAGATTTAAAGAGCTTCATCTCCATGAACAGGACATACAGTTTTTCCATAACCCATTTTCTATTGGCATTGAAAATGTGGAGGTCAGTCCCTGAAGTTGCCGCCCTCGCTGCCCCTCTGCCAGCTACTCTAGCACCACCTCCAGCCGGCATTTCCAGCAGGTGGGAGACAGGCGCTGACAGGGGCAGCAGGGGCGCCAAGAGCCAAATATCTTCTTTGGTACTACTGTGAAAGGGATAGAGTCTTTGACTGTTTTTTCGGCTTGACTATTATTGGTATATATAAAGGTTATAGGTTTATGGGTGTTGATTTTGTAGCCTGGGACACTACTGTATTCCTTGATCACTTCTAAGAGTTTCGTAGTAGAATCCCTGATATTTTCTAGATATACAATCATGTCATCTGGGAAGAGTGAAAGTTTAATCTCTTATGATCCTATATGGATACCCTTGATTGCCTTTTCTTCCCTAATTGCAATGGCTAAAACTTCCATTACAGTGTTAAAGAGCAATGGAGACAATGGGCAACCTTGCCTGGTTCCTGACCTAAGTGGAAATGATTTCAATTTAACTCTATTCAATACAATATTGGCTGTGGGTTTGCAATAGATGGCCTCTATTAGTTTAAGAAATGTCCCTTCTACACCAATTTTCTTAAGTGTTCTAGTCATGAAGGGATGCTGGATATTATCAAAAGCTTTTTCTGCATCAATTGAGAGAATCATATGGTCTTTATTTTTTAATTTGTTTATGTGCTGAATTACACTCATGGATTTACAAATATTGAACCAGCCTTGAGATCCTGGGATAAAGCCTATTTTGTCGTGGTGTATAATTTGTTTGATGTGTTGCTGGATTCTGTTTGTTAGGATCTTATTGAATATTTTTGCATCAATATTCATTAGTGATGTTGGTCTATAGTTTTCTTTTCTTGTTGGGTCTTTTCTTGGTTTAGGGATCAAGGTGATATTCACTTCATAGAATGGGTTGGGTAGTATTCCATCTTTTTCTATATTTTGGAAAAGGTTGAATAATATAAGACTAGTTCCTCTTTAAAGGTTTGGTAGAATTCTGACATGAAACCATCTAGTCCCAGGCTTTTCTTTTTAGGGAGATTTTGGATAGTTGATGCTATTTCAGAACTTGATATTGGCCTGTTCAACATTTCCACTTCATTCTGGGTAAGTTTAGGAAGTGGCGTGCATCCAAGTATTGGTCAATTTCCTTGAGATTTTCATATTTCTGAGAATAAAGTTTCTCGTAATATTCGTTAAGGATTTTTTGAATTTCTAAGGGGTCTGTTGTTATTTCATTTTTACCATTTCTAATTGATGAAATTAAAGATTTTACTCTTTTTTTCCTGATTAGGTTAGCCAAAGGTTTATCTATTTTATTGACCTTTTCAAAGAACCAACTTTTTGATTTATTGATCTGTTGTATAATTCTTTTTTTTCAATTTCATTTAATTCTGCCCTGATTTTGGTTATTTCTTTTCTTCTGCTGGGTTTGGGGTTGGAATGTTCTTTGTTTCCTGTTGCTTGAGGTGTCCCATTAAGTTGTCAACTTTCTCTCTTTTCATTCTCTCAAGGAAGGCTTACAGTGCTATAAATTTTCCTCTTAGGACTACCTTTGCAGTATCCCAAATGTTCTGATAATTCGTATCTTCATTGAATTCGTATCTTCTTTTTTCCATTTGCCTGGAATATAGATGACCATCCTTTCACCTTGAATCTAACTTTATCTTTTAAGGTAAGGTGAGATTCTTGTATGCAGCAGATATCTGGCCTGAGTTTTCGTATCCAGTCAGTCAACCTATGCCTCTTTAGAGGATAATTTAAGCCATTCACATTAATAGAACATATTGATAAATCTGTAGAAAATCTAGTGGACATTTTTAATTCTTTTGTCCCTGTGGAAGTTTGAATTTGGTAAGAAGTTTCTGAGTGAGAAAACTTTTATGGTGGAAGATTACACTGGTTATTATGGAGGATAGGTTTGAGAATATCCTGGAGAACTGGTTTAGTTATAGCAGATTTCTTCAACATGTGGATGTCATTAAAGTATTTAATTTCTCCCTCATAGATGGAACTCAGTTTAGCTGGGTACAGGATCCTGGGTTGAAAGTTATTTTGTTTTAGGAGATTAAAAGTAGATGACCATTCTTTTTTAGCTTGAAAGGTTTGATCAGAGAGATCTGCAGTTATTCTAATATTCTTCCCCTTGTAGGTTATCAATTTCTTGCATCTGGTTGCTTTCAGAATTTTCTCTTTCATATTAACTTTAGTGAACTTAATTATGATGTGCCTCAGTGATGTCTTATTCGGGTTGAGTCGTGCTGGGGTTCTGAAACTGTGTGCTATATGAATTTCAGAATCTCTTGGCATGTCTGGAAAGTTCTCTTTCATAATCTCATAAAGAAGAGAATCTGTGCCTAGTGATGCCACTTCATCATTTTCAGGTATCCCTATGAGGTGAATATTGGTTTTTTTCAAGTTATCCCAGAGCTGTCTGAGAGAATGATCTATTTTGCCTTCCATTTCTCTACCTCAATGTAGGTTTGGGGGCGTTCAAAAGCTTTGTCTTCCATGTCAGAAATCCTTTCTTCTGCTTGCTCCATTCTGTTACTGAGGTATTCTACTTTGTTTCTCAGATCTTTAAGGGCTGCAACTTCTTGTCTCAATGTGTCAAAATCTTTGGTCATTTGGTCTTTGAATTCCTTGACTTCTTGAGACAATTTTTGAAATGCTCCCAGAATTCTCATTCCAATTTTTCCTCTATTTTATTGATGTTGTTTGCAATCCAAATTCTGAATTCGATTTCTGACATCTCAGCCATCTGTTTATACATAGGATCATCATTTGTGTCTGCCAAATTGTTCCTTGGTGGAGGGGGTTGATCTACTCTGGTTGTTCATGTTTCCAGAGCTTTTCTGCTGATTCCGCCTCATATTTATTTTGCACTGTTTGGCTGGATGAGTAGGTAAGCATAAGATGGGTTGGGGGTTCTAGAAGTAGTGATTGACCAGTTCTTTGCCTGTAAGCTAGGACTGGTGTTTGTACCTTTTCACCTAGAGTTTTGCCAACTCTGCTACTGCCTGAGAAACTGGGGGCCTTCTTGATGTTCTGGGGTTAAGTGGCTCTGTCTTATTTTCAGCTGGTCTTTGTCTTACCATAGACAATTGGTTACTCTGTGTTGGAATCTGAGCTGTGGAGAAATACCAGCAATTAGGTCACCACACCCCTCACAGATAACAATTGGAAAAGGAAAATCAAACCTTCCCACTACCACACACCCAGTGTACCACGTTGGAAAGTGCTTAGGTGATTGGCCCAGTTGAAGATGTCCCAATCAATTGTCCCAGTCAGTACCAACCTGAAATTAAAGAGTTGAAAAGTCTCTGGAGACTAGATAGTGGGAGTCTGCTGGCAGCTCTAGTATAACTAGCTCCAGGGCTCTGTGAGCTCAGGAGGGCCCCCCAGCCAGTAAATTAGTCTGGGAAGGTTGATACCTCCTTCCTCACCTTGCCCCTCTGTCACACCCAGTCTCTGGTAACTTTGCAGGGCTGTAATCCCTGCTCCAATGAGCAGATGCTCTAGAGGTTTGCGCCTGCCTAGGTTATAAGGGGCTTTGTGGCTCCTCAGCCAGTCTACCAGTTTCTGTTGGTGTTGGCAGGGGGGAGGTGAGGCCTGACAACCTGGGTACTTGATGGTGGCTAGGGCGATTCACTCAGTTCCAGCCCTGTCCCTGATTGATGCTGCTGATAGAACAGAACAAGTTCACAGAATTTCTGCCCTGTGGAAGAGCCACTGGGCTGCTAATAGTCCTGACTCAGTCTGTGAACTTCAGCCCTTTGTCTCATCTGTCATCCCCTGAAGGCCAGGTTCAGCTGAAATTTAGCAAAGCTTTCTCAGCACGCATATTCTAATCCCCGCACCCTGCCCCAGCCATCCTGGTACCACCTCAGGCATGTCCTTCACTCCCAAGTTCTGCACCTCTGCCTCAGGACTGCTCTGCTGATGGCTACCACAAGAGAAGCTGGCTTCCCCTGGCCACCCAGAGAGAGTGGGAGAGTCTTCTTAAAACATTGCCAGGGGTGCGAGACCCACAGCCATCACTCCCGCTGCCACTCGGTGCCTCAGGGGACCGCCTCTCCAGTTTGGCCTCCTCTTGGCTCACTTTCCTCTCACCACTCCCGAGCCAGAAAAACAGCACAGATCAGCAACAGCCCACACCCTATCCACACCCCTGGAGAAAATGTCCAAGAATCTGGACTCCATGGGGGACAGACCTACAGACCTCAGGGTGAGAGTGAAGGGGAGTGCCAGGAGTTCAAACTTGCAGGTAGAGAATATATACAGTTTTATACAGTTTTATGCCTGGCAGGAGAGTGCCATGGCACCCTAATAGGGGAAGGAGGTCCGGTTTTTAGAGAGTCTTTCCCGTGGGTAGAGTGGGAGGACATCTGAACTCTGCTCGCTTGTTTGTATGGAGGTATGGAGTATGCTGTGAGCCAATCTCATGGGGGGAGGGGACTCCTGTCTGCTTGGCGATGTGTTTTGTACCTTTTATTTCTATCCTTGTGGTCACAGGTCGCTCCAGCAGGGTTGATGTGTGTTCTTCGACCTTCTCTTTTGGCTCATTTCCAAACCATTGACTTTCTTGCTAAATTTCTCTCCTTCTGGATGGGACCATCTGCAGAAAGCTGGCTACCTTTTACAGGAACTTTTAAAGTGTATCAAACATATAGCAATTTTTAGAAATGTTAATGCTGGCAGTAGACTAGAAGTTCTGGGAAAAAGAAGATGCTTCTCAAATCAATCACATGTGATGATATGTTTTTTAATTTTTGTTTCATTTCCTTTTTAATTGACAATTGTATATATGTATGGGGTACAGTGTGATGTTTTGTTACATGAAATGATCTAATCAGGCTAATTAACATATCCATCACCTCCAATATTTATCATTTCTTTGTAATGAAAACATTTAAAGGCTTCCCTTTTAGCTACTTTGAAATCTATAATACATTATTATTAACTATGAGATTGGATAATTAAGTTTGCAAACTCATCCTAGAAAAAGTGCTTCTGACCTCATAGCTGAATGTCACTACAGTCACCTCTGAAATACTCCCCTTTGGGAGCTATGCACCAATGCCAGCACCCTTTCCACACTTCAAAGCATTTTGGAGTGCTTTTTCTAAAATGGCCATTAGAGCTGTCATTTAGTCACCACCCTGTGCAATCGCTCACTAGAACTTACTTTTCCATCTTAGGAAAACTCCATACCCTTTGACCAACGTCTCTCCTTTCTCCATAAGTGACCCCCTCAATCAAGAGTACATATTTATTTTCCAAATTTGTACATTGTGAATGTATACTCCTATTTTTATGTTTCTGAATGCAATACATTTTTTGCTTTAGAAAGACAGTGATGAGATTGCTAAAATCTACTTTTGTCTCAGGTAGATATGTTGATAGATGGAAAGATAAAATCTTAGGTGTGAAGGGGAGACAAAGGGACAGACTATTTTATTAAATGAAAGATGAACTCAATTTTTATATTTGAAAAATAGATTTTAGCCATATAGTGATCAAAACAGCATGGTACTGGCACAAAAACAGAGAGGTGGATATTTGGAACAGAATAGAGAACCAAGAGGTAAACCCAAATACTTACTGCTATTTGATCTTTGACAAGCCAGTTAAAAACATTCAGTGGGGAAAAGACTCCCTATTTAACAAATGGTGCTGGGAGACCTGACTGGCGACCTGTAGAAGACTGAAATTGAACTCACACCTTTCACCACTAACGAAGATAGACTCACACTGGATTAAAGATTTAAACATAAGACATGAAGCTATAAAAATTCTAGAAGAAAGTGCAGGGAACACTCTTGAAAGTATCGGCCTGGGCAAATACTTCATGAGGAGGATCCCCAAAGCAATGGAAGCAGTATCAAAAATACACTACTGGGATCTGATGAAACTAAAAAGCTTCT